>PVKA01005026.1:0-69799 GCA_004027165.1 Ctenomys sociabilis
GAATGGAAGCTTTGACCTTCAAGAAGACAGACTCTTCCACTGAGATAAAGGACATATGTTCCTATGAAACTTCATCTTTAATGAATTTCACCTGTGACTAGTATACCAGTAAATGAGATAAACAATTGTACAGATTAAAGGTTGGTTTAAATGATTTTTTTGAACTCTTCTGATTTCCTTTCTAAAAATTTTTCAATACTCCTTATTTTCACAATCAATTTCATATATATAAAAAGTTAATCTTTGTTTATTTCAAAATAATCTAATATTTCTTTATTGAAATAATATCTTAGTCATAAGGAATTTTGCTTTTATTTATTTATTTATTTATTTATTTATTTATTTATTTATTGTGGAATCCGGGATTGAACCCGGGTGCTTACGCTTGCCAGGGAAGTGCTTATTCCATTGAGCCATCTCCCCGCACCCCCTTTGCTTTGATATATAAAACATATTTTTTAAAACAATAATTGCACAGTGATAGTCTAACAAAGTAATTTTGAAAAATACTTTGAATTTAATATTAATTCTTTATTAATGACTGTCTTAAGAGTATAGTTATTGTAAAAGTACTGACGGAAATGATGAAAATATCATTTTGCAATAATTATTTGTAAATAACAATTATATATAAAATTATTCTTCTAAATCATTTTAACATATATCAAACTATACCAATATGTTTACTATCTAATGAAAATTACTGTCAGTGTATTTCTGTTTCAATATAGCATGGAAATCAGAAAAGCTGATATTGCTGAATTCAAATTGCAGATTTCTATAATTTGTTTTCCTAAAATTTATTATTAGCCCCTAAAATAGCAATCATGCATATTACTGAAATACCTGTAACATGTGATATTTAAATAAGATACAGTTTGGAATTTGTATCTCTATGAAATATTTAAGCCAGTTTGAACGTATTTATTTCTTCAGGCACTTACAGTTTTGGGCCAAATGCTTCAGAATGTATTTTTCCTGTTTATAGAAACACGTAGTTCACAGCTTTGTCTGCAGTCAAAGCTGAGTGATTGCCTTCCCTTCATCAGCCTTTCCCCTTGTATCCTCCTTCTCTCATCCTAAAGCTGGGTTAACCACCAAATCTACTCTAAAATTCTGTCAGGCTTTTTTTCTTTTTAGATTTCACAGAAGAGATGAGCTACTTATATTTCTGTGCCTACCTTATTTTACATATCATAAGGATGTCCGGTTTTTTCACTGTTTCAGAAATAGCAGGTGGCCAAACCATAGTTATAGGCAAATTGTAGTCCATTGTGTTTGTGGATTCTATTCTACTTTACAATATCTATACTTTAGAAGGGTTTTTTTATCTTTTTGGCTGGCTGAGGCTGCCTTAAGTTTGGCAACATGATCAATGTGTCCCTAAGGAGAGTCACATGGAGAAAAACACTCTCTCAGGCTTTCACAGAGAGTAAATTGGTCAACCAATGGCCCTGACTCATCCTCATGGCTGACACTGACAAAAGATCTGCAAACTGCGGTACAGGGTTACAGTACACTGAAGGGACTTGATTGATCTTATCAGATATAAAAGATACACTTCTTGTTATATAAGTCTTGCTTTATCCTGGTCTTAATCATGCAGCAGAAAAGTATAAAAATGAGATATATAATGTAAAGCCATAATAATATCCTAAGTTGTGAAAGACTCAAGTCAACAACTTCTGCAGATAAGCTAGTACGATTGTGAACTGCTGGAGTATGTTTTGTTGTTTTGCTGAATTCACACATCTATAGTATTTCGATGCCAATGCAATACTCATATCTGACAGAACTAAACAAAAAAACGGGATACAAAGGATCATTCTGTATCTTTATATACAGTATAGTTAGGATAGATATACACCTACTTTTGCTTACATCAGTGAGAAGGAAGATTTGTTCTAATAGTGTTCGGACAGGATATCCTGCCTGTATCTTGTAATATGGACAACCACTAAGAAGGTAACAATGTATTATTGAAACTGTCCTATTAATCAGTTTGGAAAGTGTCTTATTTCTATTTGTTTTACAATAAAACAAAATAAAATACAAAAAAGGTTGGTTCTATAAGGCATGTGGAGCTGGAGAATGAACCTCAGTACCCTGTATTTGCATAAGCTGACACTTAAACATCTGAGCTAAGTGGCAGACCCCAATACATATAGTTTAGAAGAAAAAACATTCAATTTTAAGGGACAGATTAACTCTCATTCCTGATGGTGATAAATTGTCCTTGTCCCTACCTGAATATTTATCTTTAAGTTTATTAGTAAATTTACTCTTTGTATGCTGTATATTTTTAATGGCAGTATATTTTATTTTCCATGTTTTCCTATGCCATTGATTTCTATCGTAATATGAAAATTATGAATTAGTTTCTTTCCCTTAGTGTTATCTCCTTTTCTATTAGTTTCAGATTTAGTGTTACGTGACTGACTTTATCTTTTCATATTAATATGGATATTTAGCACAAGAATTGTCTCCTTAGCAAGAACTTAGTTTCTTCACATAAATTTTGATGGATCATGTGTTTCCTTTTAACTTAGATCTAAATTAATTCTACTCTGCATTTGTTTTCTTTGCTGTACATATTTTAAATGTTGGTGAATGTTTAACTTTATAGATGCAATAATTTCTCCACTTCTACTTTATGTCCCTTATTGCTTTAAACCTACTTGAAGTTTCTTCAAACCTATGTTCTTGTAGTCATTCTTTGTATTCATTGACAAAGTATTTTAGACTTTTATTTGTTATATTTTCAATTTCAGTAGCTTTTCCTTCCACACTTTTTATTTAATTTAAATGATGCGCAGTACACTTTCTATTTTAAGTAGTACTTGCTATATGTAGAATTTCAATTTAGCACTTCAAGAATGTATCTTCTTTCTCCATCTGTTTGGCATAGATTCTTCTAATTCATTTCATATGACTGTATGCAATTTCCAAGTAAAATATCATATAAATTACAAACCATTTTGTATTCTCTCTACAACTTTTGAAATTAAAGTTTTTGACTGAAGGTTTGTTTAGAGGAGACACAACCAAGCCTTCCCATTTTACAAACTGATTTTCAATTCCCCTTATATATTTTCTGTCTTGTAATTTCCTTTGATATTTTAAGCAGGAACATTTACTTGAATTTTTCCTTTAGGTCTATTTTATACAAATTTTCTGAAATATTTTTAGTTGCCTATTATAGGCTAGCTACATTGCAAAAAGAAAGGCCTGCTCATTTTTTTTTCTTCTAATTTGGTTGACTTTATTTGCATACCAGTGAATATTTTGGTATTTCTAAATCCAATAGCTTTCTGGCCATTTTCAGAAGGAATTAGTTGTTACGTATCTTTTGTATTTTCCTATTTATGAAAAGCTACTTTTTCATTTTCTCTCCATTGGTAATGCAACCTAAGTTCTTCCATTTTCCTTTCATTTTAAATAATGTATTGGCACTTTAACTTGTCATCCATTTTAATGATTTAAAAGTGGCTTGGGAAACTCAATAAAAACATTCAGTGTTATTTGGTTGTAAGTCTTTGAGCAAATTAAGAATGTCCAGGGTAGAGATTTATAAAATTCTACTTAGTGGGCCATCAGGGTAGCTCAGCGGACTAAGCACTTGCTCAGTCAAGTTCAGGGAGGCTGTTAACAGGAGGAACACTGCAAGTCCGAGCTGCATAGCGAGACCCTGCACAAAATACAAAATCTACTTACCTATTAAACTTTTTCTTGAGAAAGTTTATGCTAATTTGGCTGTGTTTTTGTGCAGATAGACAGTTTACTGCTTTGCTTATATTTTAACCAGTTGTAAAAGCCTTACATAAACTACGTTATCACCAGTATATAAAATATATTGTTGTAAATTTCTGCTTAAATATAGAGACTTCATATATTTATGAGTGGTTTACTGTAAATTTAAAGCAAGTTAATGATTAATTCTGAAAGGAATCTGGATTCTCTTGAACCTGCCTCTGATGCAGTTTCTTTCTCTTTTGGAAACATGTCTTTTAGTTTCTCTGTTCTTACACAATGTATTTGGCTGGTCACTACACAGCCCAGACTCCTAGAGAGCCTCCTGTTTTCAGGCTCCCCAGTGCTGGGATACAGGCATGTGCCACCACACCCAGTCTTTGTTACCAGCTCAGTGACCCTGGGGCATGGCTGGCATGGCAAGTGGTGCTAGGGCATCTTGTAATGTTTTACAAGTCCTTTTGATGATCTGATTTTTTGCATAATCAGTGCCCAATTTCATTAAAAATATATTGGTATTTTGTGTATATATACAGATAAATTCATGTATTTGTCCCAATACATGTTTTCAAAGATTATTCATTTTAATTTATTTAATGGATTTTTAAACATCAGGGAAATTTTTCTGTCTTTGTAACTTAATATAATTTTGTTAGATGTTGTGTAAAAAGACATTCAAAGCTCAATGCTTAAAAAAAATGAAATGCAACTTTGTACGGCATCCTCTATTTAAACAAACTGAAACTTGCCAAAAATGTTTCAACACATTATAATTGTAAGGTAATCTTTAAATTTAAGATCATACTTTTGAAATTCAAAATGTAAATTTAAGTAAATACAAATTAATTTTGGTAAACTAGGAGCTAATCAAATATTATTTTATTGTCAATATTTATGGCAGAAAATATACTTGTCATTTAAATGTATGTGCAAAATCTAGTACTGCATATATATCATATACTTATTATGAAAAGATCCCAATTAAAATACCTTTCTATGGTTTTCATTAGGCACTTCTTATTTTCACATTAATAGTTTCATAATTTTTTTAGAAAAATACTTATTCTCTAATTAAAATTATATAATTGTTAAAATAAGTAAATCAATGAAAGAAGTTAATATGAGCAGAGTACCATTAAAAAGTCAACATCATTTATCCTGACTTCAAATTGCATTAGCTTCCTCACAGTAAAGAATGATCTGGAAAGAGAGCAAACTCTGACTGAGGTCGGATCTAGCTAGTGATTATTATTTTTCCTATTCTTTTAGATGCTATTTTTTTCCCAGAATACAATTATTATTCATTGGAAAAATTTATGATTTAGAAATCATGTACTATTTATATATCAAAAAACACTTTCATATAGTTCATGCTAATACAAATATAAGTTACAGGGCCAGTGAGATAGCTCAGTAGATTAAATGCAAGCACAGGGACAGGGCTTTGATCCCTGGTACTGCATGCTGCACCGGCCCCACCTCTGTCCCTCCAACGTGTCAACTGAGATCTGGCGTGGTGGCGTGGGCCTGTAATCCGAGTGCTAGAGAGACTGAAGACAGTATAATCATGACAAGTCTGAGCTACAAAGTGAGATGCTGTACAAGAGATAGATAAGTATAGACATAGATATAAATATAGATATATAGATATGAATTACAATAAAATGTAAAAATATTTCCTTAGTGAAAAGTACATTGAGAACTATGCTTAATTAAATAACATTTTATAAAAATTTTTCATTGAAGGCATGAGAACGGAAGATAATTTAAAGATTAGAAATGTCCTCATTTTACTTTCCTTTGAACAGAATTCTTCTGTTCATAAAGAGTTCCATTTGCGAAGAGAAACATTTGGTAAAATTTTGCTCCTTTGACACACTCCGCATCGGATGACAAACACTACTTGACCCATCTTCACTGCACGAACATGATTGCAGCCATCTTGTCCAGAGTCAAGGAATTAATGAAGTTCTGGAACCAGGATACTACTGTACAGCATCATTTTGACATTCAAAACACCTGGGATTCTTCAAACTGAGAAAGAGTTAATCCTCAGGTACATGTACACTTGCTCATTGATTACTAGAGTATAAGAACTTTTCACTTCCAAAATCATTAGCTTGAGATACTCTTTTTGGTTAAACTTAGCTTTAACAAAATACATCTGTGTGTCCCATCCTTCAAAACTATCTAACTTCTTTACAGTCATATGTTTTGCTGAGTTTAATGAGTAGTAGTCAAGGACTCAGGAGATAGCTGAACAATTGAAGCACCTGCCTGAAAAATGCAAGGACCCGGGTTTGATACCAGCACACAAGCTGTGCAGGCCCTGGAATCCCAGGCATGACCTGTGGTCACAGAAACTGGGTGTGGTGGTGCATTGCTGTAACCACAGCTCTGGGGAGGCTGAGACAGGAGTACCGCTGTGAGTGTGAGCTGCACAGTGAGACCCTGTAAGAAACAAATCAATAAATATTTTTTTAATTGTAGTAAAAATGATAGTTTAATTAATTAATTTATTTATTTATCTTTGCATTTGGCATTGAAGATTTATTTATATCATACTGCTCTGTAGAAACTTGCTCACTATCCCTCAAATTACCCTTCTTTCCCAACACGTCCTGAAACCTAAGACACAAAGCCCTTCTGTGCTTCACTACTCTGACTTTACAGCACAATTTGATTCCACTGACACCTCAGTCCTTCCCCAAAATCAATTTCGTTAAACTGTTAACCACTGTAGGGACTAACCTTCCCAAATTATCACACCAGTTAATATAGACAACTAAAGGCTGGTATTAAACATAAAACTTATTTCCTAAAATGCTTGAAAGCCAATTGTCAAGAGGCCTCTTAGGTAGAAATGTATGACCTAGTATGCATATTTTGGGCAAGCACACAGTGCTGTTACCCAAGACCTGAAGAGGTCTTAGGTTGTAAGGTGTCTAATATTTCTTTTCTCAAGCTTTGAAACCTAGTGTGTAAGTATATGCTGCTGAACCTTGAATGCGTATGACTGCTACCAGTCTAAACTGAAAGGGAATTGACCCCCAGTACTTATCCTCCAGAAACTGTAGCAGATGTAGCAATCCAGCATTGGCACAAGCACATGGTTTATCATAAGGGGCCTTGTAGATAATGTTTTCACTGTTACAGATGATGAAATTAAGGTAAAGCTCCAATAGGTATAAGTAGTGACAAGAATAGTGCAGTTACTAAGGCAGAAAAAAAAAAAAAAAAAAAAAAAAAAAAAAAAAAAAAAAAAAAAAAAAAAAAAAAAAAAAAAAAAAAAAAAAAAAAAACCTTCTGTTAAAACAAGAAACTGATCAATGGGGCCTTTTTTTGTACTGGGAATTGAAAGCCATGCTTGACAAGCACAAGCTGTGCTGTTGAGCTGTATCTCCAGATCTACAGGGCTTTAAGTAGGTGACTTCATCACATGTGGGAAAGTGCCCCACATGTACTAAAATGCCTTTCGACTGGCTAGTCAGAAGTACTTTATGTGGAAACAACAACAAAATAAAACTAGAAAACTAGTAAAATAACACTACCCAATTAATCAGAGTTTTTGAAAGATAAGAATGAAAGCTGTATGTGTGCTTCAGGCAAGCATATGTATTCCGCAACATTAAAGGTCAAATTGAGCACATGTTGTTTCCGGCCTCTTAGAATCAAACCTAGTAGATCTTGCCCTTCTCTTACCTCACGTGTCCTTACTTATTTCTCTACCAAGAGTATGAAACACAGCTGCTCTGGAACAGGATGAAACTATTCATTGGGCCTACAGCTGGTGTTGCAGTAACTGCTACACTCTCTCACAGCTTCCAAACAGTGACTCCAGAAGTAAAGAACATTTGTATTGTGCTAAGTGGTGGAAACATAGACTTAACCTCCCTAACTTGGGTGAAGACATTCATTTATGCAAAATGAGAAGTGACTGTGTGTTGCTACATACATGAAATTATTGTTTTCTATATTTCCCTCTTAACTTTCAAAATCATATTGGACAACATATAATTCATTAAGATTTAACAGATTCTTTTAAACTAAGTTGTAGTAGAAAAAAATTAATTGAGATGTCCACTAGACATCTTCTGTTAGACCAACAAAGTATTCTGTAAATAAGATGGCCAAATGATAGGCTAAAGCAGAAATCATGAACTGCCCCAAAAACAATACCTCAAATTATTGATCTAAATATCCAAAAGATGAACCTCCTAATGATTAATTGGGCAGCGTTATTTTACTAGTTTTCTGGTTTCATTTTGTTGTTGTCTCCACATAAAGTACTTCTGACTTGTCAGCCGAAAGGTCAAGAGACATACATTGTAGCAATATATTGCTGTATAATTTTCAAAACAAACTTAAAGGTAAGAAACTTACTTGTACAGCTATATTCAATATCCTTACACTTCCATCTATATATTTTAATGTTTCATCGATATTTATGCTTATACAAATGAAACCCAAGAAGGGATATGATGCTGAAACCCATTTATTACTAGTGACAGTTAGAATCTGATATATTAGCTATGTAAAACAAGGCTTAAATTCTTATTTTTTCCAAAATTTCACTTTTCGTTATTTAATATTTAAATTTTTGTAATTACTTCACATAATTTTGAGCTATTTTACTAAGAATGACTGTAATAGTAACTCATCCAAAGTAGTTATTTATTTGGAATACTTTATAACTAGTGCCGAGAAACTCATTACATGTTGTTTAATTATAATTAAAGGAATAATTGAACTGGAAAGGATAACAATTATAAACATACATGTACCAAATACCAGCACCTCTAACTTCATATAACAAACACTTATATGAAGTGTTAAAGAGACACTGCATTAAAGAAACAAAAGAAATTTTGCAATTTTTCAGATATACTTGGAAATTAAATGCATTTTTGGATTATAATACATATTAACAATTGAATTTCACAAATGATAATTTTTATAGAGAAATACAGGTAAATGTCCTTATACAATGTTCCTTCATATAAGTGTTTGTTCATAAATAAAAAATCAGATAAATGATACAATTGTAATGAAAGATCTCAGTTCTGCACTGTCACAAGTACATATAGATCAAGTAGAAGAAAAATTAACAAAGACATTTTAGAGTTGAACCAAACAGATGGACTTATTGGATATTGATAGAGTTTTCCATGCAACACCAGAATACATATTCATCCCAAGAGTGAATGACACTCTCCACAGTTGAACACCTATGACCAAATAGAGTATGTGTTTTGTTGTCCCCCCAAAGCCTCATGTAGTCATGGGTAGGGACTTCTAGAGTTTGTGATTAACTCATGATCCACTGGGATTACATGTGATTCAAGGCTTGGATTTTGGGTCTTAGTATTTCTGGGATTATGGGTGTGAGTACTTCTCCCAGCCTGGGGCAGACAGCCTGAATGTAATATAACTGACAGAGAGACTTTCTTTAGCTATTGCTCTTTGTTTCATTGTTGTTGTTTTCCCAACATGAACTGATGCTCTCTGCCATGTGCCATTCTGCCTTAGAGCCAGCTGAGTATGGACTGAAACCCACAGTAACTGTGAGCTAAATAAACCTTTCCTTCCTTCATTTTGGGGTATTTGTCCCAGCAATGAGATAAGAGTAACTAAGTATGTTTATGTAAATTTTAAAAAAACTAAAATTATCTCATGTGTATTCCTGGACCATACTGTGTTGAAAATAGAAATCAGTGGCAAGACACCATAAAAACAAATGCAAATACATGTAAATGAAATGATACATTCTTAACCAGTAGATCACAGAAAAAAATTAAAGAACAAATTAGATAATTTCTTCAATCAAACAGTAAGGCTAGTTCAACATATTTGAACCTGTGGGACACAGTGTAAGCAGTCATAAGAGAAACTTTCATAGTAGTGAATTCCTACATAAAAAAAGAACAAGGAGAAAAAATCTTTGACCTCATTTTCCTGCAAGTACAAGAAGAATCTAAACCCAAGCTAATGAGGAAGAAAAATACCATATTGTGGCAGAAACTAATGAAACTGGGACTAAAAAATAATACAATGAATGAACCAAATAGTTGGTGCCTTGAACAGTTAATAAAAATAGATACACCCTTACCCAATCTTAACAAAATAAGAAAGTACCAAAACCTATAAAATTAGAAATGGAAAAGATGAAATTGCAGATTATGGGTAATAATTCATACTCTAATACAAAAGAAAATTTGGATAGATGAATACCTAGGTGTATGTGAATGACCAAATTTGAACCAAAATGATATGCAAATCCTGAATTAGCCAGTATCAGTCAACATAATTTTAAAAATAAACTATCAACTAAGAAAACCCCTTTCTGGTGAGTTCACTGCAAAATTCACTTTAGCTAATACACTTACAGAAGAAAATGCCTCCACTTTTTTCAAGGTAGTCATTTTCCTCCAAAGAATGATTGTACTGTATTTCAAATAGTACATATGCAAAGTGGTGATCTCGCTTGGCTTTGCATAATATGCATAATTGCAGTTAGATGAAGTTAAGTGACTTAGAAAATATTATTTCTATAAATATTTTAAATATCTTCTACATTTATAAAATAATATGATTTTATTATTGTGCTTATTTTGCTATATATTGCTATATAAAATGGCTGTCTTATTTAATGTTTGCATTAAAGAAACAAAAGAAATTTTTCAATTGTTCAAATATACTTGGAAATTAAATGCATTTTGAATTATAATACATACTAACAATTGAATTTTACAAATGATAATTTTTATAGAAAAATACAGGTAAATATCCTTATACAATGTTCCTCAAATTTATTTGATTGTATAACACTTTATATTACTGCCTAGAACAAAATTTCTATTACACAGTTTTTAAGGACTATGAGAATTTGAAAATTAAATTAAAATAAGAAATCCAGCCAAGTAGCTGCCAAGATAAAAATCAGGAATAAACTTTTTTATTTGTTAATTTTATTGAGAAAAAAATTGCAACGGGACAGCTTCAAAACAGGTTGATAGGAGAGTTACAACAATTAATATATTGCATATTATTGTTTTCATAGTGGTTATTCATAGTACAAGATGCAGACATGATATCCTGTCCAAACACAAACACTATTATTATAAACCTTTTTTCCTACTGAATTAAGAAAAAATATATATATATATCGTAACCATTTTGTATATGCAGATACAAAATGGGCCTTCATTTCTATTACCTTTTTTTCTTTAGTTTTGGCAAAGATGGGTATTCAACTGCCATCCAAATACTGTCAGTGCATGAATTCAGCAAAATATTCCAATACAGTCCAGCAGTCCACAATAGTAGTGGGCTATTCACAAGATTGGCAATGTCAGAATTTGTTAACTTGAGTCTTCCACAGCTCAGCATATTAACATGACTTCACTATTCATAGCTCATTTGTGTACTTTCCTGTGGATGGTTAAGGCCAGGCATGACCTATATAACAAGAAATGTAACTTTTTTATCTGACAAGGTCACTCAAGTACCCTTGGGACTTATCCTGAAACCCTGTACTGCACTTTGTAGATCCTTTGTCAATGTCAGCTGTGTGGATGAGTCAGAGCCATTGCTTGACAAGTTTTCTCTCTGTGAAAGCCTAAAAGAGGGGCCCAGGAGATGGCTCAGCAGAATAAGTGCTTGCCTGGCAAGCTCAAGGGCCTGAGTTCAAGCCCTCGTTCTGCCAAAAGGGAACAAAAAAAGAATTCAAAAAATGGGCTGGGAGATGGCTCAGTGGAAATAGAGCTTCCCTGGCAAGTGCAAGGGCCTGAGTTCAATCCCTAGTTCAGCCAAAAACTAAAAACTAAATAAAAATAAAGCCTGAGAGAATGTTTTTTCTCCATGTGATTCATTTTAGGTACACACTACATTATCGGTCACATTCCTCTGTGGCCCTATAATCTCCTTGATCAGAAAATTTGGAACACAACTAAGTACATGATGTTATAGCACAGGTTTTCTTATGTTCTAAGTCCTTACTGACCTTGAAAATCTAGGGCTAAAATGTTGGCTGTCCTTGAAGCCCTTCTTTTTCTCTAATTTTTGGTTTGCAAATTTAGGTTGTTAACCCCTCAGAAGAAAAGTCTATTATTTCAAAAGGGAACAAATTCTCTCCTTGAAAATCATCTATTTCCTGAGTTGTTCCCTTCACCAGGTTTACTACCAATCTCAAAGAGGTTACAGCTAAGTAAGTGCCATAATAAATGAAAAAGCCCCCAGTGTGCACAGCACATGGTGATTCTAGTAAGGATTTCTAATGATAATGCTCATTACTAAAATTGTTAATATACATACACTTTTTGTTTTCTTAGAATCTTGTAGTCACACCAGGATTGTTTATTTCTACATAAAATTATATTTTAAAGGAATCCAATCATTTTTATGGAATAAAGCTCAAGATATAGGATATGTTTTGTGTGGATTAACATTTTAATTTAGAATATATTGCTGCACTATTGTGCTGTTCTTCTATGTATTGCTTCAAATGTAAATTTATTCACCTGTTTGCATGATGCTGGTCAACAAGTCTTCTAAATGCTTCACAAAATTAATAATACAGTTCACTATGTTTGATGAAATAGTTGTCAAAAATCCAAGAGAACTACACGAATCCTCTTTCTTTGTGTCTGCTAATATTTTAAAATCTCTGAGCTTTTACTTGTTTTCTGTCATGGAGCTAAATAATAAGCTGTAGATAGCTGTAGTGGGAGGCATAATGTCCACTGTGCCTTTTTAGCATGGAGGGAAATCACCTGTGGCTAGTTTGAAGTTTGTTCTTGAAATAGACGCTGTCAGTCTTCACCTGCCTGATGAGACAGAGGCCAGCAAACCCTTTCATCTCAGCTGTGCTCATGAAGTGGCCTTTGTTTGATCGTGATGAAAAAACATCCCACCGTAAAAGGAAAATGGATTCCCACAGAACGGAAACCTCAAATGGCCATAAAAAAATGTATGCAGGTAAACATCATTTGTGCATTACTGCTTTATAGCAGATTATAGGGCTCGTGGTGTGTGCCGTAGACTCCACGTGGGGATTAGGACAAAAACAAGATTTTTTTCTTCTTGGAAGTTGTAGCAGGTTCACACAACTAAAATTGATGCTAGCAGAGATCCCTGAACAAAGTTTAAAATCACATTCCTTTAAAGAACAGCAAATATAAACCAGTAAATATTGTGGTATGATTTTACTCAACATATTTATATAATAAGATACATATTTAATATTTTAAGGTGGTATGTATTCTACAACATTATGTTTTTCCATGGCACTATAAATTCCTTTGATTTAAAATACAATACATATTAAGACTTTTCCTAGAAATAAGGAAATAATAGAGCTGTAAGACATTTGAAATGCATTTTTAAATAAAATTTACTACTTAGGAGATGTGCTTCTGTATGAATTGTGAAAAACATTACTTTATGTGAGTGGAGGGTTTCATTGACAGTAAAGATTTCTATGTAATTGTGTATTTGTGTGTGTGTGTGTGTGTGTGTGTGTGTGTGTGTTCCTGAGACATTATAGGCCATTGGATCACAACCAAAATTGCAGTCCACCATAATGCTTAAATCATATACATAAGAAAAAAGGCTGTAGGATTATGATTTTAAAAATTCCTTTAAAGTCAGAATCATAGTTTTTGACTTCTTGCATTTGTGTAATTATTATGAATTAGAAAATGCTATATTTCTATGACCTTTTTTGTGTTCCTTATATTTTATTCCACAATTATTACCATGAAAATAAAGCAATCATTTGGTAATATCATCATAGTTACATAAACTACAAACTAAACATAAAAACCTCAAAGAAAAGGATAAATATGGTCTTTTTAAATTTTTAATTACAGTCCTCAGTTTGCTAGAAATAGGATCTTTCACAACATTTTAATTTGTACAAATAAAATCATACTTTTTCTCTATAGTGGAAATAAAACTTTTAAACCAAACTTGTTCTGAACCATCAAGATGTAATTCAGCAATAGAGATATGCTTTCTTTGCAATCACACAAATAAATATGGTCATTTGTCACAAGACATAATTGATAAAATTGAATTAAGTGACAACTTATTTTTCTTAAACTTAAAGTGAGAGTGCCTTAGCTCAACTATAGGGAGAACTGGACAATCTGCAGTCACTGAATTTGTAACAGCTTTATTCTATGTAATTTATGTGTCTATGCTCACATACACATATATTTGCTTTTCCAAAGGTATACTTCCTAAATTACTTGTTGGCACATATACTTAAAAATGAGTCTTGACAAATGATATGGTGAATTTAGGGAAGGGAATAGGAGATAGCAATTTCTGTGTGCGTATGTGAGTGTGCGCTTGCATCTGTGTGTGTGTGTCTCTGAACTGAGAGAATGCAGACCCATCTGATTACAGTCAAAATTATAGTCAACAACAGAGCTTAAATTATTCACCTATGAAGAAACGGCAGGCATGGTGGTGCATGCCTGTACTTGGTGCAGGGTTTCAGGATAGAATTCAGATTAAAAATGACCCTCACGTGTTGAGCCTCCCAACGCTGAAATTACAGGCGGGCACCACCATCCCCCGACTCATGCACAACATCTGCATCATGAATTGAGTATTATTTGGTCCTGTTGAACCAACAGGAGCATGAGGTAATATTCTTCCATATTTCACTTTTATTTACGGAGAGTAGTAGATGCTGCTAATTGCTTTATTCTGTCAAAGAATAACTAGGGCAGCTATTCTAAAGAGATATACAAGTACATGTTTACAAGTATACATATATATGTAAGCACATTTACATATTCACATATTCACATATGTAAGCACATTTACATATATATGTGGGTATATAAAAATTCCTTTTATACTTTGTACAGATTCTATATTTGTTAAAAATGAGTCTGAGATCCTAACCATAATAAAGAAGTAGACTATTCTGTGAGTTTCCTTAGGCTGTCTCCGGCAGGTCAGCTTAAAATATTTGAAAAGGGAATACACATTTGCAAAATTGATTATCATAACATCTCTATAAAATGAATAATTCAAAACTTGTGAGGCTTCTCAAAACCATACGCCAAAAATCACAGCTCCAAATTACAGTTCAAATCAATGGTTATTACTCACATTAATAATATTCCTCAGTTTTTTTTTTTAATTTTATGTACTTGGTACAGGGCCTCACTATACAGTTCAGACTAATAGTGATAGCCCTGTGTTTAGCCTTCCCAAGCTGGAATTACACATATGTACCACCATGCCCAGACTCAGTGGCCTGCTCAGTGCACCCAGGGTGGGGGTGTCATGACATGTGGTACCAGGGATTGAAGCTGGGTCCTTGCACTTGCCAGCCTGGTGCTTAAGACTGGTGATTTATGTCTCTGCCACCTGTTCTTCTGGTTTTATTTATTTTTTACTTGTTCAATCTACCATATTTGTATGCTCACTTATATTCTTAGAAAAATATTTTTCATTTTAAAAATGTTCATGCAATGTGCTGTGTTTACACATATTTTAATAAGAACATCTTTAAAATGATGTTGAAATTATAATCAACTCCTTTAAAATGGTGAATAACATTTAACAGAGGAACTCTTCACACATCTTCATTTTCTCTTCTTTTTTTCTCTCCTTGTCTCTCATTCATAATTAATGAAATAATGTTAAATGACAAAGATTTCCAAATTAAACTTTGATTTGCAGATGTATAGCAGACAAAATCCTATAAATTTATGAAGTTTGATTTAAGTAGTCATTACTCAGGACAACATCCAAAAAGTTATTTCAAGACACTCCTTGTAGGTGCAGGGGCAGCAGGTTCAATCCCCAGGGCTCCCACCAGGGCACACTGAGACAGCAATTGAGACTGGGCATGGTGGTGCGCACCTGTAATCCTAGCTCTTGGGTGACTGTAAACAAGGACATTACTATGAGTCTGATTTAGTAGTGAGTCTCTGAACAACCTGTAGACTCTTCCCTAAAAAACACAACAACAAAAAAGACACTCCTTGCAGTGTGAAATTATGTACCCAGTTTTCTTCCTTCTAAACTCTTTCCTCCTCTACTGGTGTCACCACCTCAGGAAATGTTGCACTTTTGATGGAACAGTATCACTATACCAACATGTACTTATCCTAGCACCTTTATTTTTATCACAGGCATAACTTGTACTTTGTGAAGTTGGAATATCTTTGAAATCCTCATAATACCCTTTTTGAACCAGCTTTGACCTGTGTAGTTGGAATTCTTCATTTTTAGTTATTAAAAGACACCACCACTTATTGTTTTCTTTTTTCCCTGAGGTTTCATGATTGTGATCTTTTCCCCCACAAAAGCAGGAAGATTCTCCTGAGCTCCTTAACACACTTCCTTCCAGCTATACACTTAGGTTTGCAGACAGCAGGGTCAATGATGTTCTTGGGCCTTCATGCTTAGTTGATGCTAACTAAGTATTTAACAAGTGAATTGACTATCATTCCACATGGTTCATCCTTACAATTCTCATATTTGGAATGTGAAGGAAATACAATCCTAAATTTCAGACAGGACTATGAAACTTAGAAAGATTGTGTATAAAATGAAGGAAAAAAAATGGCCTGCTAATGTACCTTAGCAGCAGAACATTTCAACCACCCCTACTATAAGAACAAAACAAATAAATAAATAATTCCATTATCCCAGGTCTTTAAATGCATAAATCATACTAAATAAATAATATATTTAATACAAAGTATATAAATCAACTTCAGAATTTTATTATTTCAATAAGAAGATGTATATGTGATTGACAAATGGTCCTTTCATGTTCAATGAAATGTAGATTGCAGCTGCAATTTGGGTTGCCATGGTAATTTCTAGAAAGCAAGATTGGAAAACAGTGGATGTATACACTGAAAATTCTTCACAAAGAACTTCAACAATGTTCTATGCTTTTCTTTTCTATGGAGAAATCATACTCAGCATAACTTTGCTATGTGGTTTGCTATTATTTTGGTTTTTATTATAATTATTATTTTGAGAAGTAAAAACAAAAGCAAGAAAACAAATACAGAAGCACATTAACACACAACAATGTATATATTGCAAGTTTTCAAAGCAAGAATAGATTATTAACAATGAAAGATATATTATCCGTTTTTAGCATCAGATTTGTTGCTTAGATTAAGAGATATACTTATTCAAGGTAGGACATGTGACTGAATATTACTAGATGCTTTCAAGAGATCTTCAATTTTTATTTTTGTGTCTCCTTTTTTTCTATTACCTTTTTCTTTCTTTTGTAATATTCTAGGGAAGGGTCTACAGGGTCTTCAGGTTCTCACTACTACATCGCACTCATAGTGATCTCCCTGTTTAAAGCCTCCCAAGAACTGGGACTGCAGGTGAGTGTCACCATACTAGGCTCAATTGCCACTTCAGAGATCCCCAGGGGTGGGGCCGGGAATTGAACCCCTAACCTCTGAGCCTGCTTGCAAGTTCTTTAATCCTCGAAGCTACTTGGCTGTCCCTTTTTTATTATCTTTTTCCTAAAAATATTGCTTTAAATAGAGTATATTAAAAATTAATGTGAGAGAGTGACCAGCCTGAGACAGAGTGGTGACTCCTGCAGCGTCCTCCATCCTGCCCCATGCCCGCCCAGCCCGAGCAACAGTCATAGGACAGCGAGGCTGACTGTGTCGGCCTCCTTGATTCCACGCCCAAGTGGAATAGAAAAGAAAAGCATATAACATTCCCACCTCCAAGTGAGGGGGAATTTGCAGGGCTCACCAGGCTTCCTAGAGCAGTGAGTGTGTGGTGAGTGTGGTGAGTCTGAGGGAGAGTACTTGGCTTCTTCGTGCATGCGCTACCTGGATCCCAGCCTCCAGGACCACCAAGCAAGCAACTGGCCTGAGACCTCAGGGCCCACTCTCTCCAGCAACTCCCTGGATCTCCTGCCCCACAGCAAGCCGAGTGAGTGGAAATATCTCCGAATCCCTGGGCATCAAATTGCGGTGAGTGTGTGCTGAGTCTCAGGGAGAGCATCTGGCTTCTGTCGGCATGCTCTGTACCATCCAGAGTCTCAGGACCAAGACATCCAGAGACACCCCAGACAGAACCACCTCGTAACTCCACAGACCCACTGCACCTAAGACCACCAGGGGAGTGAGAACTTTGGTGACTCTCCTGGTACTCAATCCACCCCCAACCAGCCTGGTGAGCATGAGGGAGAACTTCTGCACCGCCCAGTGCTTCGCTAACCAGGGATCCAACAGAGGGGAATCACAGGAGATACAGCAAAAAGGAACTGAACACAACAGCTACATCAAGGCCAGGCATACATGGATAATCTCAAACTTAATAGACTGGCACCCAAATTTCATTATGCGCTAAGACTATAGCTGAAACAAAGCCCTACACCAAAGGTTATAGGAAAGTACTATGCAAAATGTCAAAGACAAGGAGCAAAATGCGATCACAGGGCTCGAGTCCACCAGTAAGTACAGAGGACACTAGCTTAGCTGAAATGAATGAATTAACAGAGACAGAAGCAAAGGAACAACAACAGAAAGATATAGAGGCACTCACACAATAATTAATGCCTGAAATAAAAAATAAATATGTGAATACATAGGATCTGAAATAACGAATCAAATCCAGAAACATCTGGGGGAAACCCAATGCTCATTCAGAACAAATGCAGAGAACACTATTCCAGCTGAAATGTATGAAATAACAGCATTGGAATTAAAGAAACAGTAGCAGAAAGGTACTGAGGAACTAAAAGCAGAAATAATTTCAAAATAAAAAAAGAATTCTTTGAAATCATACCATCTGAAATACAGAAGCAATTCTGGAAATATATAGAGGAAAACCAATTTGGAAGAAACTGCATAAAAATAATTAATAGCTACCTCTAATGAAGAAAAGGATTAAAAATACAGAGGATCAGAAATATGACATAATCTTGGAATGAGCAGTAATAAAAAATAGAATGAATGAAGGAGAGTCAAAGAGATATGCAAGAACTAAAAATATCAATCATGAGTCTACAAAACCATTTGAGTGAAAGCAAAGACAGAATTTCACATCTTGAAGATGCTGGTGCAGCTGGTGAAAAGGTGAGAAAGGATACCTTATAAACAATGAGAATGCAGGAAAAAATAATCCATCACCTGCAAGATGATGCTAAGATGAACAATGTGAGATCAATTAGCATCATTGAGAATTAAGGAGTCAATACAAATGATATGAAAAGAATAAGGGCAAAAGTAATAGTAGAAAACCTTCCAAATATGAGGAAACAATCCAAAATTCAGGTAACTGAAGCATACAGAACACCAAATAACTGCAACCCAAGTAAAAACACACCAAGACATATAATAGTCAAGATCCCAGAAATCCAACACAAGAATAATATACTAAAAGCTGCTAGAAAGAAGAAGCAGATCACATCCAAAGGAAAACCCATCAGAATTACAGCCGACTTCTCAACACAAACCATGAAAGCATGGAGAGCATGGAGCAGAGATCTTCAAGTCCTTTATGAAAACAAATTTCAGCCCAGACTATTATACCCTGCAAAACTCTCTTTCAAGTTTTATGGATAAGTGAAATACCTCCACAACAAAGAACAACTAAAGAATTTCATGATGACAAAGCCATCCCTACATAGCCTACTGAAAGATTTTCTAGAGAGAGACCACAATGACCAGAACTCCATGAATGAGTACGGAAGGAACCCACTAAACAGCACAGACAATTAAACACAGGATACAAAGGAATAAAAAACACCACGTAAATATCATGACAAACATAACTCAACACATTTCAATTATAACCATCAATGAAAATGGACTCAATTCATCAACTAAGAGAATTAGACTGGCACAGTGGATTAGGAAACAAAATTCAGGAATATTCTGTATACAAGAAACACACTTACCTCTACAGGGCATTAATAGGCTCAAAGTCAAAGGACAGAAAACAATAATACATGCCCCAGCACATCAGAAAAATGTAAGAGTAGCAATTCTTTTCTCAGGCAGTCTCAACATCAAACCAAGAGTGCTCAAACAGCACAAAGAAGGCCACTATATATTGGTTAGGGGAAAAATTCAAGAGCAAGAGGTAACACTCGTAAATATCTATCAACCAAACACAGGAGAACCCAACTATGTAAGACCAATGTTAATGGACATGAAAAACCTAATATCTAAGACCACAATGTTAAGAGGAGACCTTGGCTCCCCCTTATCTAAAAAAAATAGGTGAACCACAAAAAAAATTAGCAAAGAAGTAGAAGAACAGAACCAGAGCTTGGAATAAATGCACCTGGTGGACAAATACAGAGTGTTCTATCCAACCACAGCTAAATACACATTTTTTTCAGTTGCACATGGGTCATTTTCCAAAATATACCACATACTAGACCAGAAGTCATGCTTAAGTATATGAAAAAGAGCAGAAATTATCCAATGCATATTATCTGACCATAGTGCAATGAAATTGTAACTAAATGACAAAAGAAACCAGAAAAACCCACTGAATTCATGGAAATTATACAACACCCTACTCAGTAATCAATGGGTCACAGAAGAAATTAAACAAGAAATTCAACAATACCTAAAATGCAATGAAAATTCAAGTACAACTTACCAGAATCTATGGGATGTGATGAAAGCAGTTCTTATAGGGAAAATCACAGCTATGAACTCACACATTAGAAAAACAGAATGGGAACAAATAAACACCCTAATGTTGCACCTCCTACATCTAGAGAAAGAAGAGCAGATGAAACCCAGAGTGCAAACAAGGGAAGAAATCATAAATTTTAGAGGAGAAATTAATTCAATTGAGATAAAGAAAACAGTTCAAAGAATCCACAAATCAAAAAGTTGGTTCTTTGAAAGACTAAATAAAGTTGATAAGCCTCTAGCCAACCTCATCAAAAAGGGGAAAGAAAAAATTAAAATACAAGCAATAAGAAATGAAAAGGGTGAAATCACCACACCCAGTGGAAATCCAGAAGATTGTCAATAGCTACTTAGAGAATCTTTACACTCACAGAATAGAAGACACAGATGAAATGGATGGATTCTTAGGAAGGTAGAACTAACCAAAACTGAACCAAAAAAGATACAACAACTCTCAATAAGCCAATAACAGCCACCGAAATAAGAAATGTAATAAAAACTCTACTAACAATGGAAAGTTCAGATTCTGAGGGATTCACACCAGAATTCTAAAAGAAATTTATAGAAGATATAATCCCTACACTCCTCAAACTCTTCAATAAAATTGATTTTGGGTCCTCCCAAAATCATTTCTGGAGGCAAGTATTATACTGATTCCAAAACCAAGAAAAGACACAACTAAAAAGGAGAACTACAGGGCAATCTCCCTCATGAACATAGACTCAAAAATACTCAATAAAATTCTAGCAAATAGAATACAGTAAATCATCAAGAAGATTGTACACCATGACCACGTAGGATTCATCCCAGGTTTGCAAGGATGTTTCGAAAATCTATAATGTAATTCACTATATTGATAGACTGAAATCTAAAAACCACAAGATCATCTCACTTGATGCAGAGAAAGCTTTTGACAAAGTCCAACACTTATTCATTTTTAAAGTCCTATAGAAAATTGGAATAGACTCTGCCTTAACTTGATAAAAAGTTAATGACAACCATCTATGACAACCCAAAAGCTAATATAATCCTAAATAGGGAAAAACTGAAATCTCTTACTATTAAATAAGGTACAAGATAAAGATGTCCTATATCTCCCCTCCTGTTCTATATAGTTTTGGAATCATTATCCACAGCCATTAAAAAAGAGGGACAAATCAAAGGAATAAGAATAGGTAAAGAAGTTAAATTATCACTATTTGCAGACGACATGATACTTTACTTGGGAGGCACAAAAAATTCTACCAAGAAAGTACTAGAACTTATATGCAAATTCAGTAGCATAGCAGGATACAAAGTCAATGCTCAAAAGTCAATAGCACTCCTCTTCACAGATAACAAACCCGCTGGAAGGGAAACAATAGACACAATAACTTTTACAATAGCACTGCAGAAAACGAAAGACCTAGAATTCACTTAACCATGGAAGTCAAAGATCTTTCCACAGAAAATTACAGCACCCTAAGAAAAGAGATTTTTAGAGGATTTCAGAAAATGGAAAGATATGCCATGTTCCTGGATAGGAAGAACCAACGTCTGGAAAATGAACATACTCCCAAAATTTCTGTACAGATTCAATGCAATTTCTATCAAACTGCCACCAACATACCTCCCCAACGTAGAGAAATCGTTCCCAAAATTTATTTTGAACCACAAACGACCTAGAATAGCAAAGGCAATCTTGGCCAATAAAGATAGGGCAGGAGGCATCACAATTCCTGACTTGAAATTATACTACACAGCCACTGTGACAAAATCAACATGGTATTTGAAAAAAAAAAAGTAGACCTTAAGACTGATGGAACAGATTAGAAGACACACAGACATGTACGAACACACTCAGCCATCTGATCTTTGACAAAGGGGCCAAACCAACTTACTGGAAGAAAGTTAGCCTCTTTAACAACTGGTGCTGGAAAACTTGGTTTCTACATGTCAAAAACTAAAACTTGACCCAGCTCTCTCACCATGCACTAAGCTAAAGTCAAAATGGATTAAAGATCTAAACAATAAAAGATAAACACTCAATCTCCGGGAAAAGAAATTAGGAGGAACTCTTGAAGACATAGGGATAGGTCAAGAGTTCATGAATAAACATATATTTGCATGGGAAACACTTGAAAGAATCAACAACTGGGATCAACTCTTCTTGAGGAGTTTCTACACATCAAAACAAATTGTGAACAAAGTGAAAAGACAACCCACAAATTTCAAAATGTCACAACTAGAAATCAATCAGACAATGGTTTGCTGTCTAGAATATATAAAGAACTAACTTATAACAGGGGCCCTCAAATTTAAAGACCCAAATCAGAAATGGCTATCTTAGGTGAATACACACTTCTCAGAGGATGAAATCAAAGAAGGGAATAAATATATAAAAAAAATACTCCATATCGCTAGCCATCCATGACATGCAAATAAAACAACACTGAGATACCATCTCACTCCAGAAAGAATAGCCATCATAAGGAAATTAACCAACAACAAATGTTGGAGAGGTTGTGGGAAAAAGGGAACACTTCTCCACTGCTGGTGGGAATGTAGACTGGTACAACCATTGTGGAGAACAGTGTGGGTATTCCTCAAAAGAGTAGGACTGGAAATCCCACTCAAGCTGGTTCTCCATAATGGGAATTTTCCCAGAGGAACTGAAAACATTATATCATAGTGATATATGTGTACCTGTGTTTATAGCAGCACAATTTGTGATAGCAAAATCTTGGAAACAACCAAGATATCCCTCACATGAGGAATGGTTGAAAAAGATGTGGTATTTCTATATAATGGAGTATTACTCAGCTATAAAGAATGATAAACTTGAAGCATTTATATTGAAGTGGATGCCACTTGAACATACACTGGATGCCACTTGAACATGCACTCATAAGTGAAATAAACAAGACACATATGTGCGAATATCATATAGTCTCCCTAGTATAAGAAGTCGAAAGAAGAAATACAAGTAGAAATGTACAACAAAAATAATTGAGTCAGATAGTAAGGGCAAACTGAATGTCGTATGCTGCAGGGTACTAATCAGCTTTTCTTCTGGATGGTTAACAACCTAAGTTCACAAATCAAAATTGGAGAAACAGAAGAGCCACAAGGCCAGCCAACATTTTGGCCCTAGCCTTTCAAGGTCAGTGAAGACTAAGGACATAGGAGAACCTGTACTGTAACATCATGAAACGAAATTTTCTGATCAAGGATATTATAGAGCCACAGAGGAAAGAGATTGATGATGTATAGTGTGCCTGCTGAGAGTCACATGGAGAGAAAACTTTCTCTCAGGCTCTCATAGAGAGCAAACTGGTCAAGCATTGGCTGTGACTCATCCATATGGTGACACAGACAAAGCAGAGTAAGATACAGGATTACAAGATAAACCCTGAGGGGACTTCACTGACCTCATCAGAAAAAAAAGCTACATCTTTTGGTATATAGGGCTTGATCTATCCCTGTCTTAGCCATCCAGCAGAAATGTATAAAAATAAGGTATATAACAGGGCCATAATAATCAGTTGAGCTGTAAATGGCTATGGTCAACAACTTCTTCAGATAACTCACTATTATTGTGGAATGCTGGACTGTGTTGCATTGTGTCACCGAGTTCACAGGTACCTAATTGGGTTTCATGACAATGGAGTTCCAATCTTTGACAGGTCTAGACAAAAAAAGGGGGTACACAAAGGAAGAATAATAATGTGTGTGTATAAACAGTACAGTTAGGATAAATATGCCATGCTTCTGCATAACTATGAGAAGCAAAATTTGCACTAATAGTGGTTGGACAAGATGTTATGTCGGCTTCTAGTACTATGGACAGACACTGGGAAGATAACAAGGTAGAAAATATTAATTATTGAATCTGTGATATAATTCAAGTATAAAAAATAAGATAATAAAGAGCTACACTCTCAATTTATTGATGAGACATGTGCTATAATAATGTTTGTAAGTATAATATCATGTATGCACCTTGTGCAATACCAAGACATTACAACAGTTTACATTGTATTAATTTATTGAATCTGTCCTGTTAATTTGTTTTGAAATTGTATCATTGCTATTTGCTCTTCAATAAAATAAATAAAAAACATAATTGATACATTGCAAAATGAAAAATAAATTAATGTGACATTTGAGTGGCACACTTTTAGAATACCAAGATGACAGGTAATCCAAGCATAGTTTTTGTATTACCCGTTGTTGTCTGCAATGTGGTCGCTTAGTTTATAGTTACCTGCATTCAGAGTTAATGCAGGTGAGAATTGTACAATTTCACTGCTATTTTCATGAAAGTGATAGAAATTCTTAGTACCATCACCTCATCCATCTTGTATAAATGTATATATGTATATTTGCATGTTTTTGCCCCTATCATTTCTCTTGTCTCTTCTCCTCTTTGTTGATTAATCCTTAAGTTCTGTTTCTTTTCATTAAACTATATGTATTATACTTTTCAGGTGTTATTTCTTCTTTTGCTTTCTTACACTAGGGAGACAAAATGATATTTACACATGTGAGTCTGATTTATTTCACTTATGAGTATAATCTCTAGTTGCATCCACTTACCTATGAAGGTTTCTAGTTTGTCTTTCTTTATATCTGAGTAATACTCTGTTCTATAAAAACACCACACATTTTTCAACCATTCCTCAGGTAATGGGCGTTTTGTTTGTTTATAAGTTTTGCCTATGGCAAATTGTGCTGCTATAAACTTAGGTGCACATGTATCACTATGATATGATATTTTCATTACTTTTGGGAAATTACCAGAAAGGGAATAGCTAGATTGAATGGGATTTCCAGTCCTAGTTTTTTTAGGAGTTTCCATACCAATGTCGTAATTGTTGTACTAATCTACATTCCCACCACCAGTGGAAAAGTGCTCCTTTTTTCCAGAAGCCTCTCTACATTTGTTGTTGACTGATATCTTTATGATAGCCATTCTTTCTGGAGTGAGATGCTATCTTAGTGTTATGATTTGCATTTCTTGAATAGTCAGTCGTGTGGAGCATTTTTTCAGGTATTTATTTGCATCTTGTATTTCTTCTTCTGAGATGTGTGTGTATTTATTTCAGATGTGCATTTTTGGACTGGGTCTTTAAATTTGGTGACCCTAATTATTTTTTAGTTCTTTAAAAATTCTAGATAGAAGACCTTTGAACAATTTTTGGTTAAGATTTTTTCCAAATTTTTGGGTTGTCTTTTCACTCTGTTGCTAATCTTTTGATGTACAGAAACTTTATAATAATGTTTCAGTTGTTGATTCTTTCAAGTGTTTTCCATGCATTTTGATTTTTGTTCTCGAATTGTCTGCCTATCCCTATGTCTTTAAGATTTCAACCTATGTTTCTTCCAGAAGATTTAGTGTTTCCATTTTAATATTTAAATGTTTAATCCATTTTGACATTAGTTTAGTGCATGGTGATAGACCTGGGTCTAGTTTTAGTTTTCAGCATGTAGAGAGCCAGTTTTTCCAACACCATTTGGTAAAGAAGCTATCCTTCTTGCAGTGAACATATTTGGACGGTTTGTCAAACATAAGGTGGCTGAGTGTGTTTGTAGTTGCATCTACATTTTCTAATCTGTACCATTGATCCTCAGGGCTTTTTTTGGGCCAGGATCATGCTGATTTTATCACAGTAGCTTTGCAGTATAATTTCAATTCAGGGATTATGGTGCCTCCTTCCTTGACTTCAGTATCTAGGATCACCTTTACCATTCTAACTCTTTTCTGATTCCAAATGAATTTTAGGAATGACTTCTCTAGATCTGGGAGGTATCTTAGTTGTATTGTCATAAGAATTGCATCAAATCTTACAACAATTTTCGGAGTATGGCCATTTTCAAAATGTTGGTTCTTCTCAAACAGGAATAAGGAATGTGTTTATATTTTCTGAAATCCTCTTTGATCTCCTTTCTCAGAGTAATGTAATTTTCACTGAATAGATCTTTTACTTCCTTAGTTATATTAATTACTAGGTATTACCTTTATGGGGTTCTATTGCAAAAGGTATTGTTTCTCTAATTTCTCTCTCAGCTTGTTTGTTATCCATGCAGAAGAATACTTCCAATTATTGGGTATTGACTTTGTAACCTGTTATTCCACTGAATTTGTTTATTAATTCTAGGAGCTTATTGAAGTTTTTTGGGTCTTCTAATAGTGTTATGTCAACTACAAATAATGATAGTTTCACTTCTTCTTTACCTAGCCTGATTCTTTTTTTCTCTTTTATCTAATAGCTCTAGCTAATGATTTCAGAACTTTACTGAATAGGAGTGGTGAAAGAGGACATCTTTGTCTTGTACCTGAACTTGAGAATAAAATATTTCAGTATTTCCCCATTTAGAATTATGTTAGCAGTTGGATTGTCGTAGATGGCTTTTATCAGATTGAGGTAGAGCCCATCTATTCCAATTTTCTGCAGGGCTTGATCATAAATAAGTGTTAAACTTTGTCAAAATCCTTTTGTGCATCAGTTGAGATGATCGTATGGCTTTTGGATTTGGCTCTATTGATATTGTGTATTACATTTACAGATTTTCAAACATTTAACCATTATTGCATTCCTGGAATGAAACTTACCTGGTCATGTTGTATAATCTTCTTGATGATTTGCTATATTCTATTAGTCAGGATTTTATTGAGGATTTTTGCATCTATATTTATGAGGGAGATTAGCTGGTAGTAACCTTTTTAGTTGCATCTTTCCCTCGTTTTGGTATCTGTATAATACTTGCCTCCAGGAATGATTTGAGAGTACTGCTTCCTTTTCGATTTCATTAAAAATTTTGAGAAGTATTGGGATTATATCTTCTATATTGGGATCATATCTTCTGTAAATTTCTTGTAGAATCCTGTTGATACTATTTTATATGACAAAATATAGTGTTATACAAAGGCAATCCAAGAGTCTATGTGAGCCTTAGCAGAACATAAAGACAGAACATCTAGAGAACAGGTAGGGCACCTGCAGAGCAATAAAGGGAAAGGTTGATTATATATTTGTTCTGGGACAGATGGTTTTGACAATGTAAATTTTGTAAATAATAACTGTTACACCACATTTCTTAGGACTTCGTTGAATTCTCACCATTATAATTGGTTTATGGATATGTACTGTACTGTTGCTAAAAGAGTATTCATTGTATATTCAGAAACAATGTACTATGAGATTATAAATCATTATAGTATAGATAATGTGACAATTTATAATCAAATTAAATAAATACATCAATTTAGGTAGTGTCTACTTTTTAAAAACTGTATTTAGTACAGGGTATAGTGTCTCTCTACACAGATTAGACTGTTGAGTCTCCTGTTTTCAGCCTCCTAGGTGCTGGGATTTCGCTGTGTGCCACCACACCCAGTCTCAATCTCTGTCTCATTAAGTCCCCATGGGCAGCCCGACAAAGCTAGCTAGGGATCAAACCCCAGCTCCTGTACTCTGATTAAGCAGGTACTTTAATCTGCTCAGCTATCTGGCTGGTCCATGAATTTTCTACTTTCCATCAAGGAACAATTGATATGTTTTTAACAATAGGTAATCCTGAGACGTTTCAAAGTCAGTCTGTGCACCATGGGGCTGACCCATATTATGTGAGTTCATATGTACAAATTTATTTGTAGATATTTAACATCTAACTTGTAACTTACCCTTCATACCTGCCACAGAATACTTTATGATGCTGAAGAACTTAAACAGAAGATCATAATCCTGAGCTTTAAAGTCCTGATAATCCTTACTTCTTTGTGATACAATACGCAGATTTATTTTTGTCTATAAGCTTGTGACCTTTCTTTCTTAAGATCATGTTCTTTTCTTTCTGTATTTTAGGAAACAGCCTACAGGGTGCTTAGGGTCTCACTGCTAGATCAGACTCATAGTGATTCTCCTGTCACAAATGCTGGGATTATATGCATGTGTCACCTCGCCCAATCTCAATCCCTGTCTCAGCATGCCCCAGGGATGGGGCCAGCATGGCAGACTCCAGGATTGAATTTCACCTCTGTGCCTGCTTGCATAAATATTTATCTTAGATACTTTTATAATGCTGGGACAAAATACAAAACAGCCAACACACAAAGTTAAATGGGAAATAATTTGCTTAAATCAACGTTTGTAGAACTTTCAATCCAAGGCAGAGTGGCTTAGTGAAAGGTTATGGCAAAGGAAAAATATTTCATGGTAGTAGAATATTACTTGAATAAGCATGTTTTATTATTTATTTGTTTGTTTATTTTTGCTGGGCATTGAACTCAGGACCTTGTGCTTGCCAAAATTATTCTACTGATCTATCTCCCCAGCCCAGAAATTTTATTTATTTATTTATTTATTTATTTATTTATTTATTTATTTATTTATTTTTATTGTGGTACTAGGGTTCAAACTTGGAACCTTGCACTTGCCAGGCATGCACTTATGCTGCTTAGCTCTCTCTCCCACTTCTTAAGATAATTTACTTTGGATATTTTTAGTTTTAAATCCTTCCTCTGCCATTTTTTGTGTTTTGTTTCTCCGTTTCTGTCTTTCTTCATTGTTACATGTTTGCAGTGCATAATGATTGTGTCTGTTGTGGGATTTTATGTATACATAATGCATATTAATTCCTTTTGTTTTCCCTCTTGTCTTTCCCCCATCCCCCACACTCCCTCCAACTTCTTTTACCTCTACATTTGAAAAAGTCCTATTCATACTTTTTCTTCAACTTGTTAAACATTGCTTTGTCTAATACCAAATGGTATTAAATCACTCTCTAAGAGTTTCAGCATTGCAAAACATGCCAAGTCCAAGAACTTGATTTGCTTCTTTGCATAGTTTACTTGGTTTGTTTTGTTTAGTTTGCTAAACAAACTGAATTAGTTTAGTTTGCCTAAAAGTTTAAAGGCAAACTTTTAGCTACAATATCCTATAGAAGTAAAAAGAAAGCTAAATACTTCAAGTTATCAATGGAACACGATGGAAATTTCCATCCCAAGGGTTGTAAGCAAGGTAATACAAAGAAATGACACCAAAGCAGGCCCATTCCAGAGGCGCAGAACATTAAGTCTTGTATTTCCATGTACAATGTCTGAGACCATCTGTGGCAGGATGTGACTGGCAAAGGATTTGGGTAGCTTTGCCTCTAAGCAGTTTTGGTGGCTATGGCTCCTATGGCTTCTCTCTTGGGTTAACCCTGCTCCTTCTTTGTAGTTTTCCTTAGAAAATCCGTATGTCTGGCTCATTCAAATTGCTTGGGACTCCATTGTTTGGCTTCACACTCACAACTTCACACACTTCCCTGTCTCAGGCACACGGCTTGAAATTTCTGGCCTTCTGAAATCTAACTAAAAGCCTGTATGACCCCCAAAATCTTCCACTCTTCAGGCACCTAAAACTAGTACCACATAAATAACCAAGTTTTGCTGCTGCTGCTGGAGCAGTAGGTAAGTCTCCTTTTCTCTTAGCTCTAGGGTTTGAGTGCCTGGATTGCTGACTACTCTGAATTAAATTTGAAGGAAAGATTTCTCTATGCCACCACCATTCTGGAACATGGTGCTCTGGGGAATTCTACTCCAAACAAAGCTTTTCATTTTTGCGGTTTTGATGCTGCCAAGGGTGGAATCCTGCTGCTTCTTGTGATGTCCTCAGACCATCTTTTCTTTCACTCTGTTTTCTCAGCAATAAAGACTTCTTCAGATCACAGCTTTATAGGATCCTCCTTTCTGGCCAGACTCACAACATTTTTAGTCATTCTGAATGGCTTTTTGCTCTTGATTCCCAACATTGATTTGGCCAAAATGCTTCAATATTACCCATACTATCGTTTCAACATTAGAATTCCTTGACAATTCTTCTGCCATGTCAATTACTATAACACCTTGGATAGTCTTAGGCAGTCTCTGGCCTGAGCAAAATACAGACTAACTTTCTCCAAAGCCATCACCCACATTGTCTGGAGCCCAGGAGCCAAAACAGTCCACCTTCCCAGCAGAAACCTCGTAAGCCTCATCTTCACCAACAGCATTTCTATCAGCTTTCTGGTTTTTTGAGCTCAGATCATGCAGTATAGCTATGGCATTCCAGCTCTACTTTGTCCTGGTGGCACCTTCAATTCACTCCAAACACTTGGCACAAACCGTTCCCAAAGGCTCCTTAACCACATGGCCAGGTATGGTTACAGCAACAACACTACTTCTCATACCAAATTCTGTCTCAGTTCCTTTTCTCACTGCTGAAACAAAATACCCAACACTACATTAATTGGGATAATGTTACTTAACTCACAGTTTGTAGAAAGCTCAGTCCATATCAGCTGGGCCCAAGTCAAAGTGGCTTGTCAGAGGGACAGGGGCACATTCCTGCAGAGGAACGGTGCATAGTGGCAGAAGGCTGCAAAAGCAAGGGAGGGAACTGGTAGCCAAGCCTCTTTCTGGCCCTTATGTTGTGGCAGTCTACAGGGATTAGGGCAGTGCTAATAATAACTGAAATCATCTAACCTTGATCTTACTAGCCTTTATCCAAACATCACACCACCAATCAGTCATGTCATACGTCTACATTCAGCCTCTTTTGTAAAAGCCCCATTAAAGTGCAGGAAGATTTGGGGGGAATATATAGACATAAGCCACACCATTTTCCATTCTGTTCACCCTTCTTTTTCTACTCTAGTTCTCTTCCACATTTGAAAGACTATTCCCTTCCTGCTATTATTTTTTATTTTGTTCCTTTTTTGTGTGTGTGATATTGGGGATTAAATTCAGACCCTTGGGCTTGCCAGGGAAGCATTTATTCTACTGAGCCATCTCCCTGGCACCAGTTAAAGTGTCTCTTTTGTTTGTTTATTTTTGTATTTTTTGGGGAAGAGTTCGGACTTGTAGTGATCTGTCTGTTTATAGCCTCCCAAGAGCTGGGATTACAGGTGTGTGCCACCACCCCCAGTCTCCATTGCTGTCTCAGTGTACCCTGGGTGTGGGGCCAGCATAGAAGTCACTGGGATCAAACCTGGCCCTTGTATCTTCCTAAGCAGGTGGTTTAATCCACTGAGGTATTTGGCCAGCCCTTGCTCTTTATTAAACCTTTGGGTTTCCCATTTTGAGGTATAATAATTTCCAAAACTCTTGTTGATGTTATAATGTAGAAAAGTCATTCCAAAACATAAGAATTACCTCTGTGAAACTTAAACATGAAGAAAAATGGGATAATACCTTTAAATTCTTAAGCAGTAGCCTTATTTGATAAACAATCACTGGTAAATACTGATTACCAATGATTATTGACCAATTCCCTGCTCATGTCTTCTCATTTTTTTTCCACAATCTTTACCTAAACACTTAAAATCTGCCACCCATTTCAGCAGAGTTGAGTACAAGCCCCTTGCTCTACTGCAAAAGCTCTTTTCTTAGAAAAGTTGCTTTTATCTCATTATAAATATTGTATACATAATTTATGTTTTCACGTTCTTTCTGAAAATACACACAGGATTTCATAAAAATGGTAATAAAAATAGTTAATGCATTGCATATTGTTATTTTCAAAGTAATGTGTCACAGCACAATATGGGGAAATAAAAATTCTCCAGATGGTATTAGCATTAACCCTTCTTTTCAATGAACTGAGAAACTAATATAACTAACTTGCATTTTTTTACTTTTCTTTTCTTTCCTTTCCCCTCCCCCTACTACCCTAAGCTGTTCTTACTTGATGATACCCTGTATTGCAATAGTTTGTAAATATTCAGATGAAAAATGTACTCTATTTCAGTAATTTCTTAGGAGAAAATATTAGTATGATTATAGTTGGCAAGAAATATATACTATATGACGGAAACTCAAGGTATTTATTGACACATGTTAATCAGAATTTTTTTTATACTTATTTTAGACTTTCAAGAGGCATATTTAGCCATTTCTTTCTAAAAATATATGTTTTTATATGCTGGGAAGGTGCTCATCACTAATAAAATCAAAAAACATTTAAAATTTTAGAGGCTCTTTTATTAAAACTTATTTTTGAACTTGTAACTTTTACTGAGGGTCTCTATAATTATACTATTTCTAAAATGATTGAATTTGCCTCTGAATATAGATAATATTGAGTGACAAGCAGTAATTTCACATAAGATCTTTATAGATATGCTTTGAGAGTATAAGAAAATGGTTTTATTTAATTTTTTACATTACGCTAAACCATTATTTTATGATTAAATACTGCTGAACAGCAGTCCTATACAACGGAATCATAACATATTCTGTGTAGTTTTGAAAAACATATAGGATATATATAGTTAATATTTCTGTGCTATATGGTTTATTTTTTGCTACAGTCTTAAGAGATTCAATACTAAACTGTAAATGTGCTAGTTGATTTTGAAAGGGAACATGAACAGGAGTAGCAGCAGCTCCCCCCCAATTTTCTGTATCTTGTCTCCTATTGTTTACTTTGTCATATTCACCCTTGCTTGACAATGATAGTTCCTAACAACAGTCAGACAATGACAGGAAGACCCAGAAAAACTGTACTCCAGCTCTGGCTTGTCATATTCTCTCCTAATTATGTGATTATCCTGCTGAGGAAAGCCCTTGCTGGGGAATGGTCAGAAAATTGCCTTTCAAGAAGGCCACTACTAGGCTCTGCGTGTCTGTGCTCTGCAGGCCCAGCAGGAGGACCCGATTTCTTTCTGCAGACCATGACTGGCTACAGGAAATAACCTGATTGTTTAAAATGTTGCAAATATCCTATTTGTAAAGAAACCTAAAACATTTGCTCTCCTTCAACCAAGCCAGTATGCTTATCTTGTCAGATTTATGGATATCAAAAAGACTTCCTTTAAAATATATGACAAGTAATATGAGAACACTTATTGAATGTTTCAAACAAAATATAATTTTTTGCACTATGGAAACAAAATTGGTATAATATATAATGCTATATCAGTGGCCAAAATCTATTAAGAAACTACTAAAGCATTTTAAAGTTTTTACGGCATTAATACAAGGTTGCAAATTTTTAACTCTCTGAGATAAAATTAATGAAAAGCAATTTGAATAAAATCAGAGACTATAAAATTACACAGCCTATTTTTAGAGTACAGATTAATATATATAACTTAGATATACTTTGTTGTAATGGGGATAGAACACACATCTTTCATACTCATACTACCTTTTTATTTTAATTTTTTATGTATTTATGGTAGGATCCTCAGGGTCTCACTACTAGATCAGACTTATAGTAATTCTCCTGTTTTCAGCCTCCTGAGTGCTGGGATTGCAGGTGAATGCCACCCCCCCCCATGTCTATCACCATCTCAGCATGCCCACAGGCAGGACTGGCATGGCATGCCACGGATTGAACCCCGGTCTCTGCTCTCTGTCTAAGCAGTGCTTTAGTTGGCTAAGCTATCTGGCCAGCTCCATACTACTTTTTTATATTTGTCATTTCGGAGTCAACATTTCAAAGAATGCTTGGCTTAGATCATTTCAATAAAAATGATTTAAGAGGAAATTGCAGCTATAGTTATGTTGGGTGCAACTATGTATAACCATTATATATGACACAGAATAATCAAAGATAATTAACTTGTCTTTAGAAAGCATTTAGGGGGGCCGGGGAAATGGCTCAGTGGAATAAGTGCTTTCCCAGCAAGTGCAAGAGCCTGAGTTCAATCCCTGGTTCCCTTCCCCCCCAAAAAAGAAAGAAAACATTTAAGAACATGTTTACATATTTGAAAATCAAAACATAAACGGTTAATGTAAAATATTAATGTTTCATTGAAAATGTCAATATAGGTAGTATGATTTATATATACATTGTATGATTTAAGATTTAATAATATTAGTTTGGCATTCATTTTATATGTACTCTTACTTCTTTTATGTTATATGTTTTTTTTTAATGCCAGGGAATTATTTCAAAAATAGTGGTGTATTAAAACAAAAATAATATAACTGGGAAAATTAATAGAACTATAAAAAACACACAGAAATCTATTTTAAGTGAAAGAATTCAACCTATGGAGAAACACCTATTCCATTCTATTCTCTCCGTGAAATCTTAGAAAAACAGCAATATCACACCACTGTCTTCACTACTATTTTCGTACTGTACTCCTTCTTTAGGAGCCAATGATCCTCAGTGGTTTTCATCTATCTAAATGGAATACTCAAGAACATTTTCTCCTGAGTAGGTCTCCAGTCTGCTCTCTTTCCATCAGTACATCCAAAGCCATACCTGCTTCACTTTTTGATGCGATAATCCAGTCCAAAAAGAAAACTTGAGGAGGTCCGAGTCTATTACTGGACGAGACTTGATCAATGATCATTCCCATCATTCCTAAAGAGGCAGTTGAAATCTTTATCTCATACTCCAAAACAGTGCATCACAATTTTTTGAGTGAAAAAATGGACTATGATAGCACCCCTATCCGAGGTGAATAATTCAATTTGTTATAGAGGACAGAAGTGCAAAGCTAAGAACACTCTTGAATATGGTGGCAACTGTGAAACAGAGCTACAGTTTGCTTCATGAACTTAATTCTTCCCAAGATTCTGGTTGCAAACAAAATTGGATGAAAACAGAATGCAATTCAGTGGTGCAATTCAGTGTTGGCTTTATGGGGAGATTTGCTTTGGTTCTTGTCTAATTTGGTTTGTGTCCAGAAATGTAGAAAGAATTACGTTTTGTAGGTCTGAGATTTGTAGCCATCCAAATTAATGCAGGGAAATGGAATAGCCAAAAATTTCACAAAGAAAAATCAATAAAGAGAAAGCTAAGCACTCTGCTCTTGATAGGTTCTTGGTCAGATTTAATATTCTGTAACAAAATGTCTGAGATAGCACTTTTGTTTCTTTGCAGAACCAGGAATCAAACTCACACCCTTTCTCTTGCCAGGGAAGCACTTATTCCACTGAGCCATCTCCCTAGCCCCTTGAGATAACCTTTAAAGGATTAAGAGTTTGTGCTAGCTTATGGATTTGCAGTTTTCAGTCTGCAAACAGATTGGCTGGTCCTGCTGCTTCATTCTTGCTCGAAGCAATATTTCAAGGCTTGAGTGCGTGGTGGGACAAAGAGGTAGACCTCATAGCCTGTTAGAGAAAATTCATGCACCTTCTAGTAGATGACATGAAAATAGAATGACACTGAATTTTATATATGTATATTAATTTATGTGTTTGGTACAGAGTCTCATTAAGGAGCTCAGAATCATAGTGATCCTCATGTTCTCAGTCTTGTCAGCACTGGGATTACAGGTGTGCACCACCACACCCAGTTGGTGGCTGAGACGGTACACCTGGTGGCAGAGCCAGCAGGGCATGTGGTGCTGGGAATTAAATCCCTGTTCCTGTGCTCGCCTAAGCTGGCACTTAGTCTACTGAGTTATTTCCCTGGACCTTGGATGATGATTTTTGTAAGGCTAGTTCCTCTGGAACCAGAATGAACAGGGCTTTCAATAGCCTCTATTATTGTTTTCTTTTTTAGCACACTTTCAGTACATAATAATTACATCTTATTCATGTACATAGCACATTACAATATTTTGCCGTTTCTTTTAGTCCTTTTCCAACATCAGCTTTGCTTATTTATCCTATAAGAACTGATGAATTTAGTTATCATATGCACAGATTGAAAGGCATAATAATAGACCATATAGCATGTAGACATATATGACAATTATGATAGGTCAGGGTACTCTTTTAGATACATTGTCTCAATTATCTTACTCTTTTACTCTGATTTGCTTTTTATTTCATATATCTGGAGAAAAAGAGAGAGAGACAGAGGCACAGAGAGACAGAGAGAGACTCTGTAAGAGAAACCATGTATTATTTAACTTTGTGAGTCTGGGTCCACTCAACATTATGGTCTCAAAGTGCATCAGTTTTCCTAAAAATGATGCAAATTCATCCCTCTGTATGGCAAGTAGAGTCCATTGCGTATAAGTACCAGATTTTCTTTACTCATCCAACTGATGATGAGAATTTAGGCATTTTTCAATATTTAGCTCTTAAGAATTGTGCTGCTATAGACATGGAGCATGCCATGACTGTGGTATGCTATCTTTAATTCTTTTGAGTAGGTAACCAAATTGGATATCTTTTTCTGTGTGTGTGATTTTAGGGAAGGGTCTACAGGGTGTTTAAGTTTTCACTACTAAATCATACTCCTAGTAATCGGCCTACATACAGCTTCCCAAGAGCTGGGATTACAGGAGTGTACCGGCATACCCAATCTCAACTTTATCTCAGTGTGTGCTGGGGACATGACCAGCATAGCAGGCCCAGGATTGAAACCCAGCCCCTATGCCTACTTTCAGGCATTTTAATCCTGTGAGCTATTTGGCTGACCCTTCATATTGGAGGCATGATTTCCATAATATTTGTATCAGTTTAGTCCCATTAATAGTGGACAATCTTTCTTCTTATGGTAATTGAATTTAGCATTGAGATAGAAAGCAATCATTTTTGAAACTGCTTTTCAGTTCTTTATAAAGTGTTTCACTAAGACATGCGCACTGGCCTCCAACTTGGAATTCTTTCCTTTCAGCTTCCTGAGGAACTGGCCTTACAAGAAAAAGTAATCTCTTCTATAACAATATGACATATTATTTCATTTCTCCTATGCAAATTCCTTATTGACCAGTAATCAACTGCTAATCTAATTAAACATTAACCTTACATATTGAAAGAAAATGAAGAATTAAAAAGTAATGCAAAATCAATGTGTTTTTAGATGCTAAAGGATTTCTTTAGAAAACACTAATGAAAAAAGAGAAACACATTATTTTCTAAATTCAAAAATATTTTATCTTGGTAACATAATTCAGTTTTTGTTAAATAAGTTGTCACATATCATTTCAAATTAATTAAAAAATTTTAAAAATATCTTCCCTAATTTGAAAATTAATGAAGTGATTTCATTATTTGTTACTAGGAGAAAATATGCAGATTCAACCTACATATAAAGATCATTCTATTTATTTTTGTTTGCAATTATTTAATCTTCATGCCTCAATTTATATCCCAAATAGGATCACCTATGATCTTCACAGTATTAATGCTCAAGTTGCTTACAAATTATATACCTGCTTTCTATCAATTCACTTACACAAAAGTAGATTCAAGATATTCAATTAATAGTTGGAAGTTTATGGTGTTCCATTACTTTTCCATCCAATTAATTTCTTACATAAATAAGTATTGTTCGAATGAAGTTCTATCCACCCTTTTCCTCAAGATATGCATCAAAAGAAGGCCTTTTGCGTTCAGACATCTGTAACTTTATATACTTAATTTCTAACACTGTTCTCATAATATCAGTTCTGGTCCTAAAAAGAAATAAGGTCTTAAAAGAGATAGGGTTCCTTTTCTGCCACATATTTTACATCTGAGTAACTGATAAAGTAGGGACTTTGCCTTGGACTATGATACACCGTGAAAGCAGACATGACAGATTATTCCTGTCAATTGTGCCTGGTTAGCCTGGTAACCCATTTGAAAGACTCCATCAGAATATCCCTAAATGCATTCACAAACAAACTCGGGAATCCAGCCAATATGTATTTGGTAGTTACGTTCAACACATTTTAACATAAAAATGGTAAAAGTATATTTTTCTAGAATTAAACGTGTATTAAAAATTTAGTTTTAGTGCCTCAGTATTTTGACATATGGTGGAATTAGGCTTTAGAAATAAGGTACATAGTACTTCTGACCATTGTAGTGAACGGATTTGATTGATTAAAAACATTTTCAATTTATTCAAAATGAAACATGACAAATATAAATATTTAGTTGCCCCAATTATTCTTGTGCTTGACTCCTCTTTTTGTTTAATATTTATGATCACGTATAGTTGTTTGAATAATTTTTTACTCTACCCAGGGAAATATATACCTAAAACTTAATGGCAATTATTTTTTATGTATTTCGTAGAGGGTCTCACTACACAGCTTGGATTCATAGCGATCCTCCTGTTGTCAGTCTCCCCAGTGGTGGAATTATAGGTGTGTGCCACTGTACCATGTCTTGGGTGGCTCAGTGTGCCCAGGGGCAGGACCTGCTGGTTGTCTGGTGCCAGGGATTGAACCCTGGTCCCTGAGCTTGTCTAAGCAGGCACTTAGTCCACTGAGCTATCTTATTGGTTCTATTGTTTGATATTGACATTTTCTAATCAAATAATACTAATACATTATTTCTTTCTCCCTGAAAACTTGTGTCCTTTCATATCTGTACTTACTTTGATCCAGATAATTAGTTAAAATAAAACAGGTTATTTTATTTGGATACATTTCCTTATTTCACATAGTAACATTCAATTAAAAGGTATTCAGGGAATCAAATTTTTTATTTAATTAGTTTTATTGAGAAAGAAATAGCAACAAGACAGTTTCAAAACAGGTTGGTAGAAGAGTTACAATAATTAATATCTTGCATATTTTTGTCTTCATAGTAGTTATTCATAGTACAAGATGCAAAACTAAACAAAAAGGGGAATATGAATGACTATTTTTAGTGCAAAAATGTATATATCTATATATACAAAATAGGATAGACATATAGCTACTTTCTCTTAGTTCAATGAGAAGAAAGCTTTGTACTAATAGAGCTTAGACAAGGAATCAGAACTGAGAAAAAAAACTTGGATAAATTTTATGTAATATAGTATTATGAAAAATACAGATAAAGTTTATGTGAATTGAATTCTATAAGTAGTAAAATTATAAAACAATAAGTTTTACAAAATTTTGAGGAAAATATTTGTAAACATTAATATTTAAAGAAATAGTTTTCAGAGAAAGTAAACATCAAAGATAATATCTGAAGATTTGTTCAAGAGCTTTGTAAATTTGTAAATAAAATAACCTAAGCTCAGGATAGGCAAAATGCCATGATCAGAAGATGGGACAGTAATGTGTTCGGTTCCTGCATCATAGAACTATCTTGTACTGAAGTATATACTCCAGAGAGGCATGTCTAAATTTGAAAAACATTTTTACATTTCAGTTTCTTCCATTGCCTTCAAAAGACTTCCTCCAAGGCAGAGGTTGACAAACCAGCTCATGAGATCAGTATGACTTGAAGCTTTTGTAAATAAAATGTCATTGAACCATAAATCTATTAATTTTTATTCATGGTCTATGGTTGGTTTTGTGCCACAAGGACAGAATTAGGTTGTGACAGAAGTTTGATTGCTGAGAAAGTAGAATGTGTTTTTGCCTGGCATTTTCCATAATAGCAATGATATCATAAAGGGCATTACTTGTGTATGGTCAGTGAGTTGTCTACCAGTCTGGGTCAAACATCTTTTCTACAAAGAACTCTATAGTAGAAACCTAATATATCATGTATTTACTGTTATTTTAATTTAATGTTCCAGTCAATATTATCATTAAGTTTAGGGGTATGGCTAGGGCTGGCCAGATAGTTCAGTGGACTAAAGAGCCTGCTTAGGCAGGTACTGTGAATGGAGTTCCATCCCTAGGATGCTGTGCCGGCCACACCTCTCAGGTGAGATCGCATGGTAGTGCATGCCTGTAATCCTAGCACTTGGGAGGCTGAAAACAAGAGAATCACTATAAGTCTGATCTGTGTAGTAAGACCCTGTAGATCCTATACTAAAATACAAAAAAATAAAGTTTAGGGATATAATTATGGTTATGGTTTGGGCAAGGGCTGGGCCGGGACTGTAACTAAGTTTAGAGTTAAAAATATGAAAGTTGTAGAGTCAGATTTTCCTTGGCACTCCTTTATCCATAGAACTGAATGAAAATTGGTGCATAAATATATTCTTTCACAAGACTTACAAAATCACACACCTTTTCAAGGGTTCTTCTCGAGCTTAATTAATTGAAATTTTCTTTGATAAATCTCTGTCTCACTGCTCTTCTTTTTTATATTTGGGAAACAAATACAAAAAACTCCAAAATAAATTAATTGTGTCACAGAAAGAATTCCATATGCTTCAGTTCACAAACTTAATTTGTTCTATAATTCTGAAAAAAATGGTCATGTCTTGTTTCTATAGGAAACATGGCCACAGCTATCTTCATCCAATGTAGAATTTGCGGGCAAAATATATTCTGCCTAATACTTCAACTGTGAATAAACTTGGTACACAAGGGCTCATTAACTGAGCTACTACTGTAGATTACAGTAACTGTTATAAAAAGGGGTATAATATACATTCCATACAGATGGAAATGCCAAATATTAGATGTTATCATGTTCTTGACAAAATAAGATTATTATAAAAGCACAGCTTAAAATATTTGTATAAATTTTTTGATATCTGTGAACCAGAAAAATATAATGTAGAATTATAATGGTATAAATTCATATTTTCCTTTGATTTTTGTTAAATAGCTTTCAAATAAATAAAATATTAATATAAGCTTTAACTCAGAACCACAAACATATATTTTAAAAGAGAAAGTTATGACATTTCCTTGTTGATGCTAATTAACAGTGTAAAGTAAAAATTGTGGTTATGTGAATATTATTTTTACCATAGTCATTAGTGTTGACTAACTGTAATTTTATTACTATACTAAAATCTTTTATACAGCATTGTGAAATATGGAGGACTCTAGTTTTCTTGGTGGTATGTAATCTTTCATACTTTTAGATTTCTCTAATCTTGGTGAGTAAAACATTCTACATATTGCTGGCTTTTTTAAGATAAATTTTTACGTCTCAGCAGCAAATGCTTGCTACAAAAACACAGACACTGTAACAGACGATTATGGATGGATCACAGTACACCAATTTTGTACGATCACTTCCAAAGTTGGAGGTAAGATTTCTGTCTTAGTCCTTCAACTAAAGATGTCAGATTTCTGAATAAGTTTTGAGTTTATTTGTGTGCTGAGGTTGTCATCAAGAATTTCCTGCTGAAAAATTTATAATTTTCTGTTTGAACTGTGTATTAAATGAAACATTTAAGCCGGGCGTGATGGCGCATGCCTGTAATCCCAGCACTCGGGAGGCTGAGGCAGGAGGATTGTTGTGAGTTCGAGACCAGCCTGAGCTACAAAGTGAGCTTAAAGCCAGCCTGAACTGCATAGCGAGACCCTGTCTCAAAAAGACAAAAAAATAAAAAAAATAAAAAATAAAAAAAAAAATAAATGAAACATTTAATATTTTATTTCATAAGTTTGTAATTTTATGTTACTTCACCTTTATGCCAAATTCCTATATAATCAAATTCCTCACATATATACACACAATATCAAAATTAATACATTATAATTTTATATCTAAACTCGAAAGTTTTAGTTCATTTGTAAAGAAATCAAGCTCAGATCTTGCTGGTTAAGCACAACTAAATCACTGCTATAATTTTCTTTTCATGACGTTATTGGTGAATTAAATGAAACCATCAGTTTATGAGTACAACTATAATAGAAGGTTAACTCTTTTGTTCTTTATTTTATTTTTATTTCTGTTTGTGAAGGAATATTCCATCCTTCTGAGAGTAGTGGGTTTATCACTGCACATGCTACTGGCTTTGTTGTTCTTCTTGGATATTCATAGTGTAAATAATTAGGTAAAATCCCCAAAGGATTTAGCTCCTCAGGGAATATACAAAGGAGAATAAATGTATTTAATTATATGTTGATCATGCCTAGATTATCATGAACCATTTAGATTTTTATTTTGCTTTAATTTATATAAAATATTGGCAAAGAGCTGAAGATAAAAATTTCAAAACATTCCAAATATATACTCTGGAGAAATTAGCAATCAACCAAGTTACAAATATGCACATAGTCATGAGCAGATATTAAATTCAAGTATGCCATCAATTTTTCACATTAATTTATACAGAATATAAAAGCAGCCTGTGTTGCCACTGCCTTCAGTATGTGTCTCCTGTAGAACAATATTCGTCCTCCTGTATCTGCACATAAATCAGAACCTCCAGCACTGGACCTCTGAGAAAAGTTTCTGTCTGGTTGATTACCTTACATCTGCAGACCGAGGTAGCAGGAAAAATGTGTTCGAAGCATAGCTCTGCCAATTGCAATCACACAATCCTGAGCAAAGTCAAGGCATCAGTTCTGTGCTTCAGTTTTTATATGTAAAATTAATTCAAGTATATATATATATATATATATATATATGTATACACACATTATATATACACACACAGATTATGACTTCATTTTTATTTATATATATATTTATATATATATTTTTTTGCGGTATCAGGGATTGAACTCAGAACCCTGCACTTGCTAGACAAGCACTTATTCTATTGAGCTATCTCCTCGGCGAGATTATGACTTTAAATGTGATAATTCATATACAATATTTACAGTAACATTTAATACAGGCTATGTACTTTATAGTCATTTTCGTCATTATTATTATTTTTGTTTCTTTCATAAGGTTATTACTTCTTGTGGAAGAAGAAATGTTTAAACTATGCTCAAACATGCTCATTTTTATTCTATTTCTGTATTTAAGACAAAGTCTACAGGGCTGACAGGGTCTCACTATGTAGATCGGACTTGTAGTGATTCTCCTGTTTTCAGCCTCCCAAGTGCTGGGATTACAGGCGCACACCACGCCGTCTCAATCCCCTTCCCAGCAAGCCCCGCTGGTGGGGCCAGCACTGCATGCTGGGTATCAACCCTGATCCCTGTGCTCTGCCTAAACAGGCACTTTAGCCCGCTAAGCTATCAGGCTGGTCCTCCAAACACGCTCATTTTTAAACAAACAAATTATCCACACAGAGATGTCTGTCTTTCAACTTCTGAAGCCTTGGTATTTCTAGAATTTCTAAGCATTTCTCTTTCTAAATGCTCAAAGTCATAATGTGACAACTCTGATTCACATCAATTAGGGTAAACTCACTTTAGTAAGGTAGGCATTACCTATTATTATATGCTATGAAATAATGCAGTAAGTATTTAATTTTCGAATTTTAATAACTTTTCTTTTTTCTTATTCTTGCTCATATATCTAGTTATTGAAAACCACAAGGTATAATATAAATTGCCTTCAGAGAATAAATAAATTACTACTTTAACTGAAAACATACTACTGAAACTTGGTTCTTCTTGGTCCTCTGAAGTACAGCAATATTTTAAAGAAGAAATAATATACTTATATACTGTTTAGTGTGCATCTTGGGAAAATGCCTTTTAAATCATAGAAGTGAGTTGTTTAAACAATGTATCTTTAAAGCCGGGCGTGGTGGCACATGCCTGTAATCCCAGCACTAGGGAGGCTGAGGCAGGAGGATTGTTGTGAGTTCGAGACCAGCCTGAGCTACAAAGTGAGGTTAAGGCCAGCCTGAACTGCACAGTGAGACCCTGTCTCAAAAAGACAAAAAAAAAAAAAAAAAAAAAAGATGTATCTTTAAAACTAAACAGAGAATCTCCTTTAGTTACAGTCGTGAAAGTATTGAAAACATTACCTCCGTCTTAGTATTTTATGAAAGTTCAATTATATTTAACTAAAATGCAAATTATTATCATGTAATGTAGACATGAAATATTTCATTGTTTTCTTTTTAAACTTGAAAATATTTTTATTTAAAATTATTTTGCTTGATTTAGAAATTATCTTTCTAAAATTGTGTATTTCCTTCTAGTTTACACATGATTGTCAGAGGTACTACTCATTCCAATTCTATTCTGTTTATTAAACATGATCATTTAAAATAATATTGGATACTTTGAGTCTCTTTACTAGGTTAAATGTAATAAATTGCTTTAATTGAGTTTGCTCCCTGGGCCTATTATGCTTTAAAAATTAAATTATAAAACAGTAAAAATTTTATACTCACATCAACATTGGAAAATAATTTTTATAGTAGTAATAGTAAAAGATGCATGACTATACTAATTAAGTTGAGAAATTTTATCCTAATAAGTTTTAAGATGGTAGAATTTATGACAAAGATACTAATTACTATAGTATCAAAATAAGGAAATGCTAGCAGAATCTCTATTAAGTAAATATAAAATTTATGTAATATCCTAAAGTATTTTCAGGTATAATTTAAAAGTATTATAACAACGTCTTACCTCCTGGCTCTGCAACAGTTTAGTCAACACATTTTTCATCCAAGTTACTGGAAAACTTGTGAAAGGGGCACTTCTGTATTGTTTTGTTTTGCTTCCCTTTACAAATAGAATTAACAACAGTATTTCTTTTCCAAAGAGTCAGCTGGAAGCTTGACAGAAAAGTTCAAACTTTCATAAGAGGGATTAGAGGGAATTAGATTTTTGGATAGTTATGTGTTCTTTTCTCCCAAGGATTTGAAAGTCTGACACATGGCAAAAATCACAGAAATTTTCTTGGTGATCTAAATAATATTTATATGAATACGATCTGAAGTGTTACAAATAACCCAAATGAGACAAAGCTACTCTTGGATGCAAAGAAACCTCATAAACAAAGACGATGGTTTTAAGAGTAATCCTGAAAGAACCTAATTTCTTGCTGCCATGTGGCAAAAATATCACAGCCAAGTGAACTTTCTTAAAAAGTTTTCCCCACTGGGTTCTCTAACATTAATTGATCAGGTTCTTATAATAGAAAGAACTATGCAATAATAGCAGAGAGCCTTTTGTCATTGCTAAATTTTACTAGTCATCAGGTAAGTAGTATCAATTTGTCCTCATATAAACTAGTTCAGCATTATTTCCACCTCTCTCTTGTGGTGGTAGAAACTGAGGTCCAGAGAAAAGAAATCATTTGCCCATTGTCACTGTTTCAGAAAGCCAGATTTCTTTTTGTCTTTCCCCAGTAAAACGTTCTATTTTATAAATGAAGAGTTGTTTATAAGATACCTTATTAATCGGGAAAAGTGTTCAGGATTAGATTTCCAAGAATTTAGCAGCAATGTAGTTAGAGAACACAGACTCACAGAGGTGTATAACATCTGCCCCAGTAATCCCGAAATAGTATGAAAGGAAGATATGAGATTACAGATGCCACATTTCATTTTAAAAATGTGTTCTTTATGAGCATGTTTGTTTTTTTAGACAGGCCAAAACAGAATAAGTTCAAATAAAATGTTTTCACCATTTTCACCTTTTTATTTTATTTATTTTTTAATCTTATTTTTATTCTTTTTTGGGTGCTGGAGATTGAACTTAGGAACTTGCACTTGCCAGGCAAGCACTTACTTACTCTACTGAGCTAACTCCTCAGCCACTGACCTTTTTTTTTTGAAAGAGTAACCAAATTTGTATAACTGAGAATATTTTGTACATTCCAGGGAAATATCAACAGAAAGCATAACGTAAGTGAAATTATAACATAGTGAAACAGTTGATCGATAATTCTCGATTACTATTTTCTCATATTATTTAATTATTAATTATCTTAATTTAGTATATAAAACTCAAGAACTTTTATGCTGTTATGTATAATAAATATAAGAACTACAATTTGAACCGATGTATGTTCATACTTAAAATGAAAAAAGGGAAAATTACAAGAGTTAGAAAGAATAAAAATCATGATTTCCATGGAATCAACATACTGCTTCTAAAAACGACTTGGTCACCAGACACTGCCAATTTGAGCAGCAGGAGAAAAAAAATTCACTTTTATGGTTAGATGTCACAAGAGACACTAATTTTAGCCAAAACATTGATAGCTTATCATGGACAGAGTTTTAATTAAAGATAGAGATATGATTTTGTATTTCTGATTTGTTAATGCAGTTAAAACTGGTGTTGCGTGTCAAAAAGCTCTCTAAGGATTTAGAGAAACTTGTGAATTTTTAATGAATTCTAATGGAATCCACTGAAAAAGATAATTTCTTTAAGATAGAAAGGAAAAATATGAATTCAAAAATCCAATTTTACATTCTATATGCTCCTTTCTCAAGGAAAATATAATATCTGGATAAGCTGTGAAGTGTTTCAAATAAGCTTTAATATATTGCTTTTCTGCTTTTATTTCAATATTTTTATATACCTGATAGAAAAAAGAAGCATTTACACCTTAATTTAATATATCATTTTAAAAACAGTCCTCTTCAAGGGTTAGAGATCTTTATTTCAATATTAGATTATTTAGTTATTATGAATTTTCGCTATGATTCAAGTTTGTTTTGATTATGATACTTTTATTATAGTACATGTCATTAATATTGTTTCAGTGAACCAATCATTCACATCCTCTTTGTTTTCATATCACATTTGCAAATAGACTAGGAGGCTCTTAAAACATCCTATACTATAATCTGATCTATTCAGAAATGAAATGTCAGGGATTCCACCAGGTGGTGCAGAAACAAAGACATCAATTTAAATGTAAAAATGCTAAAGTTAAAAAGAAAAGCAAATGATAATTTTGTTTACTGTATCTGTATTTTCTCAAACTAATATTCTCTGACCTTCGAGTACAACGCAAAAAAAAATCATGCCCAATCTAGCAGTTAGCTCCTGTGGTCTTAGGTATTTAGTTCTGGGAATAAATTGTCAACCAAAAACCTGGCCTTAGGTTCCTAGGAATAAGAAACAAAACAAAAGGGCTGGGGAGATGGTTTAGTAGAATAAGTGCTTCCCTGGCAAGCACAAGTGCCTGAGTTCAATTGCTGGTTCTACCAAAAAAAAAAAAAAAAAAAAAAGAAAGAAAGACAAAAAACAAAGGTGAAAATCCCAATCTGTCTCGGAACTTAATGACTCATATTTGGATTCCATTGTGAACACTGTCTTCATTCATGGCTTTTACTCATATATTGATATATTAATAATAATGATGAAAATAATCACTTATGAGCAGTATTTTTATGACATACTCATTTAAATGCTTTTGACAAATTTCATACTTAGACAATGTTACTTGTCTGATTTTAGTATATATGTAGTATATATATAGTTTGTTTGCCTGCAGGTCACATGCATCTTAAACATTTCCCATGACCTCTTCAAATGTGCACATGTGTACATGCAAGTGATTGTATAAACTTTCCTTTTCAGTGGCAGATTGATGAGTAAGGCTGAGCTCTTTAGTGAACCCTAATCAATACGTATTTTTGTGTATGTTGCTGTTTGTGTATGTTTGTGCAGAAGCCAGCTGGTCCAAGAATCTATACAGTAGACACAGAGGTTGGTAAATATGAACTCTTGGACAAAAGAGAATACTTGGCGATCTAGAGAATTCTTCTGCAGAGTAACGTCAGCTTTGTTCTCAAATGAGTTGAGGAGGTAGAGCAACTCAATGAAAACTAATTTTTTAACTTAAGGTCAAGAACTATATCCAAAAATATTTTACATATTATTAAATTAGCTTGTATTTTGATATTGAGCTACCAGAAGTATACTAAATGATAAATAAAAGTAACTATGAGAACTTGCAGTGATATAAACAAAGAAGAACATAAAGAATTGAGGCTGAAGAATAATACAGCAAGACTCACACATTCATATTACTCTCATGACTTATGAATGTTTTAATTTACTAGAATGCTGTTATATTTTAGTAAAATACATGTGAATTTTTAATTTTCCTGTTATTATTGGCTAAAAAACAATAAGAAAGAACAGACATGCATTTTATAGAAGAACCACTTTTGACTTGAACATAGTAGCTTTCAGTGGTAACTACATAGAAAGATGGGCTTCTTTACTATTTTGTTTTAAAATCCCAAGAAACTCTATCTCAGAATGAGAAGAGGACAAAATAAAGGAACAGTGACAAGCAAAATGAGAAAATCAATAATGAAAATAAGGGAAGGAATGTGTAATTGAAAAATTCAAAAAATGTACACTGGTGAACAATGAACGAATAACTGAGTAAGGATAAAATTGGAGTAAAATGAAGTCTGATTGTGTGCCTCAAAAAATACAGATAAATAAAAGCAACAGGAACTTTCAAAGAGAAAGTATTCATCTTAAACCTTTATCACTTCTTGAAGTAGTAGATGAACTAACATGCTGGAAATTATTGTGTATGTTAGGAAGGAATCAAGGATTCTGCAGTTATGTTATTAACTTGATCAATACCCATAACCATATAATAGTGCATTGTTCCCCAACAATACAGGTCACATAATTTATAGAATGATTTTATAATAGTCACTCAAAAAGTCATATACAAAAAAAGAGTGCAGGAAATCTGTCCACCCAGTACAGACCAAAATACATAGCTGAGGGCCTGGATCCTGTGGCAGTGTCTTGTCTGAAAGGCGTATTTCACAGATTTGTGCAGGGAAGGTCCATAGATCAGCAGTGGAAGTTAGAAAGTCTGTGCCCACAGGCTGAAGAATCTGTGTTAGCAGGCTGAGATGTCTGCACTGCAGCCGGAAAGCAAGGCTCTAGGGAAGAATCAGAGCTCCCCTGAAAGATACCATAGTCATCCCTGGTTACAACAAGGTCCTGAGCTCCTCTGACAATGAGAACAGCTGAGTTTATCAGGAAAGTCAGAGTGACAAGATCCTCCAGGAAAGCCAAAGGCTCCATAAACCTTTAAAACTTCTTCCTCTTCAGTTCTGCCTCTTATAAAGCTGGCAACAATTCCCAGGCGGGCCTCCCACACCTAGAACCATGTGGGTTCAATTCATCTGGGTGTTGCAATTTGACCCCCATTTGTCAATCCACCACATGAAGAATGTGATAAGTTTGAAAATTAAGATATTATCTTTAGTTGTTTAAATAGGACTCTATAACAAAAACTAAATACATTCTAAATAGCATTTTTTAATATGAAGATGTTCCTGAAGAAATAAAATAAAACCTACTTCTGCTCAATTTTAAGTTTTTTCCCTATGGGTTAGGTAGCATTATTATATCCATTGGACAGGTGAGGAAGTTGAGATAAGACAAATGAAATAATTTTCCTAAAAATGCTAGAACAGAAAGAGTAAAACCTGAACCAGCCCAATTATACCAGGGACTAAAGGAAGTCCTGTTTCTTTTTTAAAAATTTATTTTGTTCGTTTTTGCTTTTGTGGTACCAGGGGTTGAACCCAAGGCCTTCTGATTATTAGGCAATGATTTCACTCATGATTTATCTCACTCATTCTTACTCAGATTTTACCCATGTCATTGTATTTTATGCTATTCTGTATGAATTCTAATATACTTAGAACATTAGCATCTTATTATATACATGGTTTGCAAATATTTTCTCTAATTCACAATTGCTTTGTCTTGATATATTAAGCTATTTACCTGTAGAGGATAATGTTTTATAAATATTTAATTTATTTTATATACATACTGATACTATTATTTCAGTGGTGTTTAAGTCTGTTTCATGGCCCAATCTTTGTAAATCTTTGGCAAAAAAAGTTTAATGTTTCCCCTGGTTTCTATATTTTACAATATGCAAGTCTATTAGCTTTGCTATCCAAGTATGCTGTGTTGTAATTATTTTATGCTGGATCTATCAATGACAAAACCCACTACTTTAAAATGTATGAACGTAACAGAGGAGTTATTGATTTTTTTCTTGTACTTTCAAATTGGCTTTATATCATTGTCATACATGTGTTGCATTAGTGACCTTAGTTCCTCACCTTTCTTTGAGTCTGCACCCTTTGTCTGACATGTAATACTTCCACACTTGTGACTGGCATTTGCCATCTTCATCAAGAGGAATTTCAGTAAATGTACTACGAGTTTGAAGAGAGCTTTAACAATTGTATTAGTTTCCTGTCGATTCCAATGAGTTCATGCCTTGGCTAGACTTTTCAAAAGATTCCAGCCAAGACCATGCACACTAATAGGCAATTAGCTGATGAGTAGTTATATGAGTAATATATTTGATACTAGAAAGACAAGTGATTAACTGAGGCCAAAAGAGCTGACTTGCATTCTCATGAGAAAATCAGCTTTAAAAATGTCCCCTGACATTGAATTGTGTACAATATGTATGACCCAATTTAAAAATAGTATTATAGCATAAAAATTATTAACTGTTTTATTTTGTTAGTACATAATTCTATTACATGATTATAGATTGACAATATTTTATTATTATTTATAGATCTACAAAGACAAGTAATTATTTTCACTTATTTTCTTTTAGGTTATTTTTATTCTGTTATTTATTTTTATTTTTATTTTTTGGGGGCAACTGGGGATTGAACTCAGGCCATTGCAATTGACAAGGAAGCGCTTATTCTACTGAGCCCTCTCCATGACCCTTAGGCTATTTTTTTTTTTTTTTTTTTTTTTTTTTTTTTTTTTTTTTTTTTTTTTTTTTTTTTTTTTTTTTTTTTTTTTGTCTTTTTGAGACAGGGTTTCACTATGCAGTTCAGGCTGGCCTTAAGCTCACTTTTGTAGCTCAGGCTGGTCTCAAACTCACAACAATCCTCCTGCCTCAGCCTCCCAAGTGCTGGGATTACAGGCATGCGCCACCACGCCCGGCCCCTAGGCTATTTTTAAAACAGATTTTGGCATTTTATTTAAACTCACTTGTCAATGAAGAGAATCCAAGAATAGAAAGGAAACAGTGAATACTAATGTTTTTATTGTATTTAAGCAACAATGCTCAAAATATTCATTAGCTACAATAGTTATGTTATAATCATAATTATATTTCAATAGAAATAAATCTTAACACTTGTATCATGCAATCTATCCCTATGAATTTAGCTTCAAAGAATATATAAGATTTATATTAGATAAATCCCTACACTGAATCGATGAGGTATGATTTTCTGACTATATTTGATCCCTTTATTCAAATATATGATTTTCAGTATGAACATGTCTGCTATAATATTTCTTGTTTCTGCTGATTTCATTTTCATAAATTCCTCATCTTGTTGCATTGATATTCCCCTTTTATTCCCAAGAGAATACTGATTTGCTAATTTAAGTTTCATCTCAGTATTTGAGCTCATTTATTTAAATATCAGTTCTTGGTTGTCCTCTCAGTATAGTATGTGTTTACAGTCTTCATTATCTCCTTAGCAGTTCATTATTACATATTTATCTTTAAATTTTTCTGTCCATTATCTCCTGTCCAGTGATTATCAGCTAGATGCTTTGCTAATTTAATCATGTAGTTGTGGCTAATACTCCATCCTTAAATGATTCCTTGTCACTATACCTTTCTGGGCTATTGTTTTCATTTGTTTGTTTACTTGTTTATTTGAGACACAGTCTCACTGTGTAATCCAGGTTTGCCTTGAACTCATAGTAATCTTCCTGCCTCAGGCTCCAAAGTACTGGAATTACAGACAGGCAACACCATACAAAAATCATTAGTTATCTTCATTTTATCTAAGAGAATCTTAAATTAGTCTAATAGCACAGAAGTATACAAGCAATTTCTATAGTATATATAAAGATTTACATTTTTTGCAGCTTTGTTAAAGGAATGAGGAGCACAACATCTCATTCATGAAACTAATCAAGTTGGAATTACAGCTCTACTAAAAGTGCTCTTACATGTCCTCAGACCATGGAGAATTACTGATGTGAGTTATTCCCATCAGACAGTCCATGACTGAGCATGCCTTCAGCCTTGCACTAGTAAACAGGAGGATCACCAAAGCCAAGACCAACCTGGGCTACATTGTTTAAGGCAAGCTTGAATTGCATCATGAAACTTCACCTCTAAATGAATGAAAGAATAATTAGATAGATAGACAGACAGATGGTCATTTCTATTTTTAGCAATTAATCCAAAAGATTTTGAAACTGCACAACATTACATTTAAAACTCTTACAGCTCAAAATCAAGTTCTATTTGGACACCCATCTGCAAGAAATGGTCAGTCTCTTCAACCTTGTCCTTGGAACATTTCAGAGAGAAGGGGCAATGAGGGAGTGTAAGCACAAGACCTCCAGCAATGGCATCTAGTAGGAAGCCCAGCTTCACCAAAGATATTTGGGAGCTACCCTCCGAGTATCACCCTAACACTTGAAGGGACCAGAAGACAATTAATAAGAAATATATTAAGTTTTATCATGACAAATATCTTTTATGAATATGGTAAATAGAAAAGTTAGTGGAACTGTTATTCAGGAGAGGTTGAAACATTGCACTACACACAAAAGGAAAATAAATGATGTAACCCCAATGACAGCATTCCTTAGTTTCATTTATTTTAAAAGTATTAGTACAAAGTCCCTGACTTTTCTAATTTTGACTAGCAGAATCAGACAAAACCTTACAACTTAGCCAAGGAACTCCTTTCCTTACCATAAAAACTATGTAAAAGTTTCTTAATTCATATTAGACTTCAATGAAGAAACATTTTTGCATTTGCTATAAAGTATTATAAATGAAATTTTGATATAATATTCTAGTTCACTAATTCCTTTAAAGTCATCCAAACTGATTTAAAAGGGCAAGAAACTAAAATTTCTAATGTTAAGCGTGTAAGTTTATACTAATATAGGAAATATATTTAAAACAATGGTCTAATCATGGTTCATGAATTTAGGGAATTCCTAACATCTTAAGAAAAATATCAATAATATTGGAGATATTGTTTAATATTATGTACTACAATATTATTCACAGTATATGCCTTTAATGCTATCCTATATTCTCTAACTCACTGTTCAGACTAGCAAATAACCCAATTTTGAAGGCTAATACTCAAAATAAATCTACACTACAGTTCATCATATCACAATATCAAAATACTAGTTAGTAAATATGTGGTTCTTTTAAATCTATTAATGTAATGTAATGAAATGTGATTTTTTCTTTGCAATCCCAATCAAAATACCATTACTATATATCACAGAAACTAAGAAAAAACATTTGTAAAATTCATTTTGGAATCAGAGGAGACCTAGAATAGCTAAAAAGAAACATTCTAGGGAATGAAGGTAAGGCAGCAATATCGCAACGTTTGACTTGAAGTATACTACGGAGCTACTGTGATAAAAACAGCATGTCCCTGGCATTAAACAGAACTGAGGTCACTTGGGAAGATTAGAAGATAGAGATACAACTTCAAGCATGCATAGAAATTTTATCTTTGAGAAAAGGGCCAAACATATTCAGTAGAAGAAGGATATATTTGTTAATACATAGTCCTGGAGAAATTGGTCATCTACATGATGAAAACTAAATATAGACCCATGCAAAACCTAAAATCAAAATGAGTAAAAGATCTAAATACTACAGTACAATATTCTGAAAGAGGCAACACATAGAACTCTTGAAGACATAGATGTAAGCAATGACTTCGTGAACAGGAAGTAGTACAAAGAATAAAAACTGGGATCTCATTTTATTAAAAAATCTCTTCCCCAGTGAAAGAAATCACCAACAGTGTTAAAAGACAATCCACAGAGCTAGAAAAAAAAATCTAGTGTGTTATTTTGTGCACAAAGTACTAATATCTAGAACATACAAATAATTATAATAAATGAGACCCAGGGCCTGGAGACATGGCTCAGTGGAATAAGTGCTGCCCAGGCAAGCACAAGGGCCTGAGTTCAATCCCTGGTGCCACAATAAATAAATAAATAAATAAATAAATAAATAAATAAATAAATAAATAAATAAATAAAGTGAGACCTCTCAAATTTAAAAATCCAATTCCTAATGGGCCACTGAAACAAATACACTTCTCAGAAGAAATGCGAATGACAAATATGTGAGAAAATGTTCAGCATCACTAGTCATTCAAGAAATGTAAATTAAAACAATGCCAAGATTCCATCACAATGTAGAATGAATGGCTAACATCAGGCTATCGAACAATAACAAGCATAGGTGATGTTGTTGGAGGAAAACAAACCCTTCTCTACTGTTGATTGGATTGTATACTGGTAATATGCAGTACTTTATGATTTCATCTTCTTTGACAATAAGAATTTTGTCTTTTAAGAAATAAAAAACATTTAATTAGGTAATCCTACTTTATTACTCAAATTTCTTCTGTCATTAAAGAAAGGAAGCGAATGCTAAGAATCATAGCAGAACTGGTTCAATAGTAAGGGGTCCAAGGGAATAAGACGACAGGGGCAGGGGAGAAGTAATAAAAAGGGAACTGAAAGGACAAAAGATGTACAGTGTACAAAATTCTGATAACCCCAGTGTACTCATTTATGTTATTATCAAGGCTAAGACAAATAATATCAATAAGTACACAAAATGTGATAGCGAAACCAGGGAGGAGAAGGAGGAAGAGTAGGAGAAAGGGAAAAGGATCAGAAAAAATCAAAACAAGGACTGGTCCTATAGCTCAGTGGACTAAAGCACCTGCTTAGGCCGAGTGAAGTGGCTGGGGTGTGCTCCCCAGGATGCAGTGCCAGCCCTGCTCCCAGGGTGCACTGGGATGGCGGTTGAGACTGGGCATGGTACAGTGTGCCTGCAATCCCAGGTCTTTAGAGGCTTAGCACGGGTGGATCACTACAAGTCCGATCTACGTAGCACATAGTAAGACCCTGTGGACTCTGGAGATGTTGTACTAAATACATTGAAAAAGTAAAGAAAGAAAAGAACAAACAATAACAACAACAACAACCAAAAAAATGCAAGCTATAATATGAACACCTAACTACTCCCAAAGATGGTTGCAGGTTGTGTGAATTATAAACATGTGCTAATAAAAAATAGTATTTCTAATTCTTATATTTGTTTGTGTCTTAGGTTTTATTTTATTTATTTTAGACTTACCTTGACAGATTTATTCATATCTTATTGAGAGTTAGGCTACCAAACCAGGCATGGTGGTGCATGCGTCTAATGCCAGCAATCAGAAAGTGGAGGCAGGTGGATTACTTGGATTGTTGCAAGTTTGAGACCAGCCTGCACTGTAAAGTGAGCTAAAGGACAGCCTGAACGGCATAGTGAGACACTGTCTCAAAAATAAAAAAAGCTAAAATTTAAAGTCTATTCTTGTTACATACATATATACAAATATATATATATATATATATATATATATATATATATATATATATATATATATTTGTTGTGGTTTTTCTATACAATGTCTTGCTGTGCAGTCCAGGCTGACCTTGAGCTCACCTTGCACACCAGGCTGGTCTGCACTCACAGTGGTCCTCCTGCCTCAGCTTGAGAGCAGGGATTACAGGTGTGGACCATCACACCTCGCTATGGATAATATTCAAATATAAAATTATTTATCACCCTTAGATTTTTTTTTGTGTTAAAACTAGGAAATCATTTATAAGCTTCCACTCAGTATTCATATAGAAATAATTTCAATTGTTGCAATTAGAATTTTATTTTATTTCTCTTCGTTTAATGTATATAAAATAAAATAGAAATATTTGTAGCTTCTGTGTTGATTATTTACAGGTAATGTGTATTCCTTTATCCTCAGGACCAAATAATGTCAAAACATACCCAGTATCTTCTCTTTTCTCACTACAATTTTCTGATTCCTTTCTCTGATCGAGATGACTGATCTTAAACCTCTCTCTTTTTTTTATTAATTTTATAGAGAAAAAATGCAATGGGACAGCTTCAAAACAGGTTGGTAGGAGAGTTACAATAATTAATACATTGCATATTGTTGTCTTCATAGTGGTTATTCATAGCACAGGATGCAGACATGATATCCTGTCCGAAACCATTAGTACAAATCTTTCTTCTTATTGAATTAAGAGAAAGTAGCTATATATCTATTCTAACTATACTGTATATGCAGATACAAAATGGTCATTCATTTATATCACCCTTTTTTCTTTAGTTTTGTCAGAGATGGGTATTCCATTGCTACCTAAATATTGTAGGTACATGAATTCACCAAAATATTCCAATATAGTCCAGTAGTCCACAATAGTAGTATATTATCTGCAGGACTGGCAATGTCTGAATCTGATGACTTGAGCCTTCCACAGCTCAGCATGTTAACATGGCTTCACTTCTCATACCTCATCTCTGTATTTTTCTACTGGATGCTTAAGACTAAGATAAAGCAAGACCTATATAACAAGAAATGTAGCATTTTTATCTGACAAAGTCAGTCAAGTCCCCTTGGAACTTATCCCGAAACCCTGTACTGCATTTTGTAGATCCTTTGTCAGTATCAGCCATGTGGATGAGTCACGATCATTGTTTGATCAGTTTTCTCTCTGTGAAAGTCTGAGAGAAAGTTTTCTCACCAGGTGACTCTCTTGAGGTACACCTTGCTCATCAATCACATTCCTCTGTGGCCTCATAATCTCCTTGATCAGAAAATTTGGGACACCACTTAGTTACAGTACACGTAACAGTACGGGTTCTCCTATGTGCTGAGTCTTTACTGACCTTGAAAGGCTATGGCCAAAATGTGGGCTGACTTTGCAGCCCTACTTTTTCTCTAATTTTTGGTTTACAAATTTAGGTTTGCAAATTTAGCTTCTCTTCCTCCAGAAAAGAAGCTTATTATTGCCCTACAATATGTGCAGATAGGTTTAACCTCACTATATGTCTGATTATCAAACATCTTAGGCATAAGATGGAGCATGTATTTTCCACTGAGTATTGATATGTTAATTTTAAGCCTCTCATGACTGCATTTGTAAGAAAGCATCTAATCGTTTCTCCATTATCTATCATATCCACTTATTAATTTCTTATTAAGTCCTTTTAGGTAAAAGAATGTATGAAATTTCCAAGTCCATGACTATTGGCAAGTATCCTTTATTCTGTCTCACACTGCATGGACTGACTAAGTATAGCACTATGGCTCACAAATCATTTTGCCCAAGTACTATGGAGACTATTCTCATGATTTGTAGAAACCATATTTCTGACAAAATATCTCATGCTGCATATAAGTCGCTTTTTTTTTTACACAAGTGACCTTTTTGTTACTTTAGATGCTTGAGTTCCTATAAAGCTGTGCTTCATGGAGATCTTGGCTCATTTATCACTCTTTTTAGGTGATGCCACACATTTGAAGCATGGCCCCACTTCTTGGTGTGACATTAACTTCCATTACTTCTTTCGTTGCTTATTTCTCCTATGTTTTTGGCTTATCTCTCATTCTTACACTTCAATTTGTCTGTTGACTTATGAACATTTTATCTGTTATGTCTTAGTCATATTTTTAATTTTTTTTTTCTATCTTCCAGCTCAAAGTGTGAAATTTCACTAACACACGTCTACCTCAAGACCTTGCTGGGGTTCCATGCTATTTCGCATCTGACTTAGTACATCAATCTCCTAATATTCAGTCTTATCCTTACTTTAATTACCTTTATTTTGTAAGTAGAACTTTAACATTTTCTTCCCTAACCTAAAGTTGATTTTTCTTTTCTATGGAAATTGTAGTATTTATAGTCTACAAGAATAGCTTAAAGTAATTCATTATTATAACATAAATTAAATATTGTACTATAAAATAATATAATAGCCTATAAAATAAAAGTTTAAGTATATCTGATTAGGTTTGATTTTTCAAGACCCGTGGTTTAAAAATATCTAAGTACTTAAATTCTCTGGGATTCTTTTATGGAACACTGCTCCATTCTTTCTTGAATCTTTGTCTTTAAAGTGATTCTAAATTTATTTTCAGTTGTCAATCATGCAATAATTTCATTTGGTCATGGCCCATTAAACATGCTGTTCCATCTGCTCAGAATACTTTATTTCTTCTTACATTCTTTTTTCTCCACTTGATTGATTCCACTAAATCCTTCAAATCTCAGTTTGCAAATTACTTGTCCTAGAAAATCATTTCTGAAATTCTTTGGTCTGGGTTAGATTCCTGTTCACTTGCTTTTCTAACATTCTGTGGCTTTACTAACTGTAGAAAACACTGTAATTTCATGGCTTCACCTGTCTCCAGACAATGCAGGCATTCTTATCAATCTGTATGCAAAGGAAAATATACAAATCATATAAAATACAAAGTTACTTTACTTTCCCACTAGTGTGTCATCTTTTTTATTGGTGTCTCATTGACATTCTTAAATCATATGAACATAATGCAAAGAAAGGGTGGGAGACACCTTCAAACGCCACACAGAGGCCCATCCAATGTGTGTATTAATAATTTAGTATTAAATTATAGTAGAGAAATAGTAGGATTTGTTTTTCTCTACATGGCTATATTTTCTTTATTTTTTATTTTTAGGGAAGGATCTACAGGGGGTTTAGGGTCTCACTACTAGATCTGATTCATAGTTATCTTTCTGTTTACAGCTTCCCAAGAGTCGGAGTTACAGGTGCGCACCACCATGCCCACTCTCAATTGCCATCTCAGAGTGCCACAGGGGTGGGGCCGGCACAGCCTGGTGGGGGTAGAACCCTGGCCCCTGTGCCTGCTTGCAGGCACTTTAATCTGCTGAGCTATTTGTTCGGCCTTTACATGCCTATATTTTCTACAGAGTAAATGTTTCAAATACATTGTTATTTATGGTCAAGATCTCATATGTTACAAAGGCAGACTTTTCTATAAAGCCAAATTTTATCTGCTCTCCTCCTGCAGGATACTTTTTACTTACTATTTTCTTTGTTTTGGTTTTTCCACAGCTTAACTACATTTCAAGGTGAAGGTTTGTTTTACCTTAACTTGTTTTGTCATTGGAGGAATTAGTGATTTCCAACAAATTGGGACAGTTATTTCTCTCTTTTTTCATTTATACTTGGTTTTTATCAGCTTTACAATAACATTCAAAGTGAGGATAAATTTCATTTCAATGGGTTTTCCCTTCTTTAAATAAATAATTTTCATTGAATTTTAGTAAGTCTTCAGTAATACAGATTTGTCTCTTGTTTTTTACCCATTCTATCTCAGTTGTACTTCAATGAAATTATGCTAGACCCTATCTTAATGTCTTCTTCAAACTTTTTCTATTAATTTCAGTCTTAAAAATTTATACCTTTACATAAGAATTTCACTCTAAACACTTCAAAGTTATTCACTGATATTTAAATAAGCTTAACTCTAAGCATAAAGTGAAGTTTACTTATTCAATTATTATATTTTATATTTGAAATTCTGTGTATGAGTTAATTTTTTTATTATTATTTTTTAAATTTTATTTTATTGAACTACAAATGTCAATCAGACAGTTTCAAGACACCTTAACAATACAGATTCAATAAATTAATACATTGCAAACTGTTTTCATACTGTTTTGGTATCGTACAAGGTGCATACATGATATTGTATTTACAGATATTATTTTAGCAGATATCTCTTATCAGTGAATTAAGAGTGTAGCTGTTTACTTATCTTATTTTTTATACCTGGATTATATCAAAAATTCAATAATTATTTTCCTAGTGGATGACCGTAGTACTAGAAGCCAACATAATATCTTGTCCAAACACCATTAGTGCAAATCTTGCCTCTCATAAGATTATGTAGAAGCACAGCGTTATCTATCCCAACTTTACTGTCTATACACACACATCATGATTTTTTCTTTCTATAACCCTTCCTTTGTCTACACCTGCCAAAGGTGGGAACTCCATTGTCGTTCAACTAAGTTAGGTGCTTGAACTCGACAGCACAATGTATGAGTTAATTCTGTGCCAAAGTCTTCTCCTTTAGCATAACAAATTTTATGTGGGAAGTTACCAGCACCCACAGACATTATTATTCTTTCGTACTGATGTGAGTTTCCTGTTGTTCTGTACCTGTGTACCCAGATCTCTACCAAGTATTCTGAGCATTATCAGTTTAATGATTAAGAGACAATCTTTACCTAATACTGTTTCCTCTGAGCCTCTCAATATCTAAGGCAGGGGCACTCTGGAAGCACCTCAAATTTGTCATAGCGTTTATGATTTCCTTTTTCTAGATGATTTCAAGCTAATTTTCAGTGTGTTGTAAAATGAATCAGCACTTATTTCAAATTAACTAGCCTCATTTGGGTTATCCCTTTAGGACCACACTGAAAATTTTAGGATATCTCTCCATGGTTATCAATTTTTTTTCATAATTATATGAAAATATAAGAGACACAATTTAACATCTTTAATAATGCTTATAATGGGACAACATTTCTCAGGGCAAAATGACCTCCTATGCCAAGCTATAGTCCCTATTTTTAAAATCAAATTAAATTTTATTATTTCATTTTGAAAAGACAAAAGGAAGAACAAAAATCAGAAGCAATGGCAGAAATAGGGTAACATATAGCAATATATATATATTACAAATGTTAATAGCTGTTTTTTTTTTTTTTTTTTTGTATTTTTAGAGAAGGGTCTGCAGGGTAGCAGGGTGTTCAAGGCCTCATTACTAGATTGCACTCTGGTGATCCGCCTGTTTACAGCCTCCCAAAAGGAGCATGGGTTTTTGATTACACGCACACGCTATCAGGCCCTATCTCAATTATTCTCTCAGTGTGCCCTGGGGGCAGGGCCAGCAGGACATGCCTGGGGATTGAACTCCAAGCCCCAATGCCTGCTTGAAGGCACTTTAATCCACTGAACTATTAGCTCCTAAGAATAGCTAATTAACAAAGGTTGATGTGTTATCTACTTTTATTATCAAATCTGTTGTTCAGATATATATTCACATATTACTGTGTGAATTTTAGAAACCTTAAATTTTTGTTCTTTCCCTGTTGTGTTTCTTCTTGTCCTTTTAAAGGAGAACAGAGTACAGTAATAATTGATATGACATTAGAAATGGCATGTTTAGAAGACCAACGTGAGAAGTATTCAAACATGATTTCTGTATTACTCCTTGCTGCTCTCCATGTACTTGCTGAGACTGCAGATAGCAGCATATAGGATTCATCAGGTGAAAATTAACTGCTATTTTCAAAAAAAATGATGCAAATATTTAGTACAGTCACCTCAGCCATCTTGTACATATACTTGCATCCTTTTCCCTCTGCCTTTTTTCCAATCTTCTCTCTTTTCTCTCATCTTAGTTGTTTTATCCTTAAATTCCATTTCTTTCTGTTTTACTATATCTGCTATAACTTTCAGGTCTTATTTCTTCTTTGAGGTTCTTACACTAGGGAGATAATACTATATATGGGCCTGGTTATAGCCTCTAGTTGCATCCAATTACCTAGGAAGGCTTCAAGTTTGTCCTTACTTATATCCGAGTAATATTTCATTATGTAAAAGTACCACATCTTTTTCATTCATTCCTCAGGTGATGGGCACTTTTACTGCTTCCAAGATTTGGCCATGACAAATTGTGTGATATAAACTTGGTTGCACATACATCATTGTGGTACGATGTTTTCAGTTCTTTTGGGAAAATACCCAGAAATGGATTAGCTGATTGGATGGAATTTCCAGTCATAGTATTTTTCCTGTAATTATTTGCCTCTTGTATTCCTTCTTCTGAGAAGTGTGTATTCATCTCAGATGTCTGCTTTTGATTTGGTTTTTAAATCGTAGGGCCCTAATTCTGTTTTACTCCTTTACGTGCTCTAGGTAGAAGACCTTCTTCATCTATGTGATTGTGAGAGGAGGTTCCAGTTGTTGATTCTTTCAAGAGTTTCCCAGGCGTTTTGATTTTGTTCATGAAATGTCTGTTTTATCCCTATGTCTTCAAGATGTCCATGTACTTTCTCTTTCAGGATACTTGGTGTGTTTTTTTCTTCTTCTTATATTTTGTACAGGGTGTATAGGGTCTCACTATGTAGACGAATTCGTAGAAATCCTTCTGTTTACTGTCTCCCATGAGCTGGGATTACAGGCATGGCACCACATCCAGTCTCAATTGCAGTCTCAGCACACCCTAGGGGCAGGGCCAGTGTGGCAGGCTTGGGGATCAAACTCCCAGCCCCTGTGTCCACCTAAGCAGGTACTTCAATCCACTGAGCTATCTGTCTGGCCCTTAGTGTTTTTGTTTTAATTTTAGATATTTTGTCAATTTTGATGTTAGTGGATGGCTCTAGACCAGGGCCTAGTTTTAGTTTTAGCATATGGAGAGTCAGTTTTTCCAGCACCATTTGTTGAAAAGGCTATCTTTCTTCCAGTGAACATGTTCGGTCCTTTTATCAAAGATAAGATGGCTGAGTGTGCTTATAGTTATATGTGCATCTTCTAATCTGTTCCATTAATCCTCAGGTCTGTTTTTTTGCCAATACCATGCTGATTTAATCATAATCTTGCAGTATAATTTCAAGTTAGGAAATGTAATGTCTCTCAACTTGCCTTTTCCTACAAAGGAAACAAGGATGGTTCAAGATACACAAATCTATAAACATAATGCACTGTATTAATAGAGCCAAAACCAAAAACCTCATGATGAAGTCAACTGGTGCAGAAAAGGCTTCTGACATAGTTCATCACTCATTCTGGTCAAAGTCCTCCAGAAAATTGGCATAGATCACCTCTATCTGTCTCAATCTGAATAAAGCCATCTATGATAATCCAACAGCCAACATAAATCTACATGGGGTAAAACTGTAATATTTTACTATCAAATCAGGTACAAGACAAAGATGTCCTCACTTCTATCTCCTATTCAATATAGCTCTGGAATCATTAGCTACAGCCATTAGACAGAGAGAGAGAGATAAAAGAAATAAGAATACATTAAAAATTTTAAACTATCATTATTTTCAAATGACATGATACTTTACTTGGAAGACCCCCCCAAAAAAAAACTTCATTAAGAAGCTCCTAGTATTTTTTTTTTTTTTTTTTTTGTCTTTTTGAGACAGGGTCTCACTATGCAGTTCAGGCTGGCCTTAAGCTCACTTTGTAGCTCAGGCTGGTCTCAAACTCACAACAATCCTCCTGCCTCAGCCTCCCAAGTGCTGGGATTACAGGCATGCGCCACCACGCCCGGCAACTCCTAGTATTAATAAATAAATTCAGTAGCATAGCAAGTTACAAAGTCAATATGCAAAAATCAATAGCATTCCTCTAAACTGATAACAAACCTACTGAAAGAGAAAATAGATAAACAATGCCCTTCACAATAGTATCCTCCCCCCAAAAAATGAAATTAGTAATTAGTCTGACTAAGGAAATAAAAGATGTATAAAATGAAAATTACAGTACTCTCAAAAAAAGGATTGAAGAAGATTTTGCAAAATGGAAAAAAATTCCTTGCTCCTGGATAGGAAGAATCAACATTGTGAAATGGCCATACTTTCAAATTGTTATACAGATTTAATGCAATCCCTATGAAAATACTACTAACATACTTCAGAGATCTACAGAAAACATTCCTAAATTTTCTTTGGAACCAGAAAAGCCCTAGAATAGCATAGTCTGTATAGGCTCAGAAACATTTTCTGATTTATCTTGTAATAAATCATTTAATGTTCATTTATTTTGTAAGAATCAACATTAAAGTTATCAGACTTTATATTTTCATCTTTAAAAACATTTTAAAATATACTAACACTGTAAATTCTTCAAGCAGATTTTTCATAATATTTTGTGTTAATTTTCTTGGTATCACTAGATTATGTTATCAGCCCAAAGACATTTCATGCTTTTTGCAGATTATTTTTCAAATTAGAATATATATATAATGCAATCTTTTCCAATTATTGTGTTTCTTAGGATGATTAGTTTAGTCATTTAGTCTTTTGTTGCCGTTGTTGTTGTTGTTGTTGTTGTTGTTTGTTACTGAGGACTGAACTCAGATCTTTGCACTTGCCAGGCAGGAGCTTAGGCCACTGATCTTCTGCTCTAGCCCCCAGTTAAGCAGTTCAGTGACACATGCTCATGTTTCAGTTGTTCTTAACTGAAGAGTAGATCTTAAATTAGATTTCTAATTAAGTGGAAGAAAGAAGTATCAACCAGGTTAAAAAAAAAAAAAAAAACCTGTCAATGACTATTGAAGGAGTTTGGTTAGTTAAGTTCTTATAAAAATTTATAAAGTTTGTTAGCCATTTTTAGTATTTTGAGATAGATATTAGATGTAACACTTTAATTGTCCGGGGAGATAACTCGGCAGTCTAAGTGCCTGCCTGGCAAGTACAAGGACCCAGGTTTTATCGCTGGCACTGCATGCCTTGCTGGCCCCAGAACACTGGACATGCCAGGGCTGTCATGGAAGCCTGGACGTGGTGGCACATGCCTGTAATCGCAGTGCTGGCAAAGCTGAGACAGGAGTATCACCACACATCCAAGTTGTGTGGCCTGATTCTGTACCAAAGAATAAATTTTAATAAATAAATAAATAAATAAATAAATAAATAAATAAATAAATAAATGCATCACTTTGAGATGAAGTGGTTATTGTACTAGATATAACATAAATAAAATGAACATTAAAGTTTTAAAAAATTTTTACAGTGGAAAAACATTGCCACGAATCCACCTCAAAATTCTTCCCTTAGTTCTAGTGTTCTTTTTCTTTTGAAATAGGGTCTCACTATGCAGTTTGGACTAGAATTAAGCTCACTTTGTAGCCCATGCTGGTCTGAAACCCTCGATGCTCCTCCTGACTCAAGTCCCAAGTGCTGGTATTATTATAGGCCTGCATCACCATGCCCAGCCTTCTGCTCATCCAAAACACATTTTTGACATCCTTCCTACAGTATTCTAGCCACTTCTCAAAGTCTTCTTTTTATGGTTGACTTTAGTTGTGTTGTCCTGGCTGTCTTGATGTATCTAACTGATTATAAATATAAAAGTGATCATAACACATTTTAAGGTCATTTGTAATTTAGGCAGAGCTTTAGGGTACATAGTGCCAGACCTTGTGGATAAAGTTGATGCAGATGTACCACAAAGAGTTTATGTAACAGAAATTCCTGTAAACACTTTGAATAAATTCAAGACTTTAAGACAGCCCCTGCACCACAACTAAAGCATTCAGAGATGGTGGCTTCCAGAATTCCTGAAGAAAGTGGCAAAACAATGGAATAAATGAGGTTAAAGCAAGTAGAGGCTTTTTTGAGGGGAATGAATGGCAAAGATTCTTTTTCTGCAATAACTTTCTCTACTTAAACATTCACTGTGTAACTTAATTATATTTCAAATGTAAGCCAGCCAGCCAGCACTCTTTCGGTTGCAGTTATAATTAGATTTCTGAACTTAATAGTATTTTTTAATACCACATAGACTGAAAGGACATATATGTAATGATTACTGTAAATGAATCTGATCTTCAATCTGATTGATTAAAATAATTTTTGGTAAATTGCTGTATAAATATGATGTGTGAAGCCATAAAATTTCTGCAATAGACAATTTTCAAAATGTTGAGGAATCAGGACACAGACTATATTTACTCTTAAGGTTTTGGTGAAATACATATAATGATTTATTTAGCAATGGCAAAAAATTTGAGTATAATGAGATGTACAACCTATTGTGTAAAGTTTGTGTATTTTCTCTTCAAGAAAAAAAATAAAATTTCTAAATTTTTATTTAGCAGGAAAAAATATGACTAATGGAAAATCAAATTAGTAGCCCTAGGATTCATCATGCATGTAAAATATTTGTAATACAAATTAATGAAAAAACATAGATTAGTAATTTCTTCCACCATTAATCTGAAGCAGTTTATTGGGACATATTTTATAAAGTTTAACTTGAACATTAATTCCAGTAAAATCTTATATCAAAGAATGTGTGTAATAGTAATATAAATTATTCAAAAACCTCACGCAGTCTTTCACAAAGCAGAATACTTACGGTGATTGTAGAAATTCAGTGTTAAATATGAGAAAGATCCTTTAGGACTTAGTATCTTAATGACTTTGACCAGCTATAAGCATTTTTCTATAAACATAAATCATTCAACAAATGCGTGTACATTCTGACACTGTTTAAGTAATTGTAGGGTTCCCTGGAAAACTCCTGTCATTTTCCCACTGTTCAGCAAGACTTGATAGAGCTCATGAGTATTCCTTTTAACCATTTACCCACTCTATGAAAAATAAAAAAATTACTCACATTTGTTTATAATAGTATCTATAATAGAATTCCATTAGGCATGGAATTTCTCTTCAGGCTAAAACCTATGTCCACCTTTTTATCTGTGCATTATTAAAGTCTATTAAAGTAAGAGAATCTATGCAAAAATACATACTACTGAGGAAAAAACTGAACAAGTGAAATCAGAGTACAGAGAGAATATCTTCCATACAAGTAGTTCCTTGCACATTGATAACACAGAGATAAAAATTCTGTAGAATAAGCAATAACACACTTATGACACTTACACTGTATGGGGAAAACTTACACTGTAAGGAAAACTTACACTGTACGGGGCCATCTCTGATAATAACTTTCTTGTTACACTGGCATACTGTTGTGCTAAGCAAGATGTTGTTCTTAGTTCTTACTACTCTTTAGTGTAGTTGGGAAAACATAAAACAAGGATCATCTCCAGATAAATGGAAGAAAAATGGTGTAGGTAAGGAGATGGAGAAAACCATATAGTAACAAACAACCTGTTCAAATGATCAAGGTCTAATAATATCCTTTAGCAGATGAGATTAGCTTGTAATTTTGTTGCTACAAGTAAAAATCAAAAATGTATTCATAGTAAAAGATTTTATCTGCAGTCAGTTTTTTGGAACTATTTGTTCAATTTTGGATATTATATTAATTTCTAGATTATGATTATGAAACTAACAGATCATGAGTTTTATAATGAGCAATAATGTATAAGTGAAGGTCAGTGGTTAGAGTTCACCTTTTGCTTTAATACTCATAAATGACAAAAGAGGAAATTCTGCATCTTTGAATTCTGAAATACCCATACATATGAAGGTTAATAAAATCTTATAGTTGAATATTTTATTGTTGGTTTCTATTTTAATCTTTTATCAGCAAATGAAATTTATTATGAGGTTTGATAATTTAACTTATTTGATGGGAATATAAAGCCAACTTTATAGATATCTCTCATTTTCTGAAAAGAACAAATGTCCTAGGTGTTTTGAAATACATTTCCTTACTTACATTAAATTTATTTTCATATTTCTCGATATAAACTCTATTGATTTTAAAAATGATTTTTAATAAGTTGTGAGATGTCTTTTAAACAAGTTATGATGGCAGAGAAGAAAGTAGGAGATTAGAATTCTGGGCGATGGAATTTAAAATCTTTGGGAATGTCACATTTTTCTGGTACTTTCCAAGTTTGTTGCAAAGATGGAATCCTGACAAGAACAAGAAGTAACTTGCATAGGAAAAAAATCATCTGGTGTTTAAGTGGTTGAATTCCTATCGTGCATGATGAAACAAAAATAAACTTGAGAAGAAGATTAGTTCATTTCAAGGAAACACAGATTCACTGTTATTGAAAGCAGTGTTTTTTTAAACTAAGTTTTTCAACAATCTTTCACAAAACATACAAAACTTTCCAAAGCAAATATTTCATTAAATGAGCATGTTTATTTAAATTTGGGCAAAGATATGATTATTGGTGCAACTCATTTTCATAAGTAATTCAATTGAATTTCATAAGCAAAAAATGTGAATTAAATTAAAATCTTTTTGAAAAGATGCAGTAGTTATTCTAACAGAGAAGAATTGTGTCACAATATTATTTTGCTTTGTTTAGTTTCACTTGGTTTGGTTTGTTACTGGGAAGCAAATTGAGGACTTTGTGTTTGTCACACAAATGCCATGCCACTGAGTTGTATCTTTGGCCCTACTACAAGTTTTGTACATTTGGAGAATGCTTTCAAGTATAGATAAAGGCATGTGAAAGATGTTATAAGGGAGAAATAATATAACTATTGAAACAAGAAAGTTGGCATAAGTATATCTATTTTCACTAGAAAAAGTTATAAGCATGACTTTGGAAGTAACTACATTTAAAAGTGTATCTTCAATAACTATTCCAAAAGAGATATGAATGTCCCTGGTAGAGGAGAAAAAATGAACAGAAATAGACATATTTAGAGAAACACTGAAGTACCAATGTTAATTGAGAGAAAACCTTATTATTATCAAATGGAAACACAGAATTAAGTACAGCAAACTTCCTGATATTAAGTTAAGGCAGATACAAATGGAATCATATTCATGGTAAAATGACTAACAAAACTTTGTTATGGATGAATTATGTATGCAGTAAAAATTTTTGTCATCACTGAGAGGAAAATGAAAATATCTAAATGGAAACTAGGTTAGGGTATGAATTGTCAACAATTTTCTACATAGAACTCACAAAAGAAAATTTAAGAGCTATATTGGATTATTTTGCTGAATTCACACACCTACAATATTTAAATGGCAATGGAATCAACATCGCTGACAAAACTGAACAAAAAAAGGGAATATAAGTGAAGGACCATTTTGTATCTGTACATACAAAATAGTAAGGATAGATATAAAGCTACTTTCTCTTAATGAGAAGAAAGATTTGTACTAATAGTGTTTGGATGGGATATCATGTCTGCATCTTGTACTATGGATAACCACTACGAAGACAACAATATTCAATGTATTAATTATTGCAACTGTCCTGATAACCTGTTTTTTGTTTGTTTGTTTGTTTGTTTTTTGTCTTTTTGAGACAGGGTCTCACTATGCAGTTCAGGCTGGCCTTAAGCTCACTTTGTAGCTCAGGCTGGTCTGGAACACACAACAATCCTCCTGCCTCAGCCTCCTGAGTGCTGGGATTACAGGCATGCGCCACCACGCCCGGCTGGTCTGATAACCTGTTTTGAAACTGTCTCACTGCAATTTGTTTTACAATAAAATTAATTTTAAAATGAAGAAAAATAAAGACAATTTAAGAGGATAAGATTAATAAAAGGCAAAAAGGAACAAGTATTAGTGAGAACTTAAGGAAATTATTTTATTTACACAGTGGCACAAATTTTAATTTGTTATCTTAGTAAATATATAATCAAGGCTCAATGGCACAGTACTTATCTGGCAAGTGCTAGGTGCTGTATTTAATTCCTACTGCAAAAAGGAAGAACGAAAGATTATAATCATTCAAAAACAATAGATTTTGCATGTGCTGATTATGTGAAATGATTTATTCAATCAGTGAGTTGTGAAACAATGATTAAAAATTTTAAGTAGCTTTAAATATTAAAATTAAATGTGCATGCCAATATTTAAAATAACTCAAAAACTATGTTTTTCTCAATCTTATGAACAAAAATATTAGTTTTCCTTTCATTTTGTTATATATTTTTGTGCCGATGCACAAATACATGGTAAATGTGCACATGATGCCATTATTTTTCTATTTTACATTAAAGATTATTTAATTTTTTTAAAAAGTTACTTATTTGTATAAGACAGGAAGGAAGCATGTATTTGGGTTAACAGGAATGATAAGCATATATTCAAACCTTCCTGCCAAAATGGCGAGAACATGAACCCTTTATTAGTGTTGTCAAAGATTGATGGAAAACTTCAGTTAAGTGGAATTGACTATCCCAGTACATCCAAGATTTTTAATTTTATGTGAACTACATTGGAGATACTAGATGTGAAAGGTAAAGCAGAAAAATAATAAGATTTTTAGTTGATAATTTCATAAATTCTAAATATTTTTCTTTATAAGTAACAAAATATGAATACAACATAAATAAATAAAATTATGTAGTAGAAATTGCATTAAAACTTACTTTTAGAGCACTTGAAATAAAGTAGTTCAATTCCTAGAAGA
>PVKA01005026.1:69899-87442 GCA_004027165.1 Ctenomys sociabilis
AAAAAAAAAAAAAAAAAAAAAAAAAAAAAAAAAAAAAAAAAAAAAAAAAAAAAAAAAAAAAAAAAAAAAAAAAAAAAAAAAAAAAAAAAAAAAAAAAAAAAAAAAAAAAAAAAAAAAAAAAAAAAAAAAAAAAAAAAAAAAAAAAAAAAAAAAAAAAAAAAAAAAAAAAACAGGCAAGCAAAGAAATTATATAGAGAGGAAAGGAAACTAGAGAAAGAAAAAAAATGATAAAAATAAGCCAATACATATTTGTCATAATCATCACTCACTGTATATGGTCTCACTTCACCAATTAAATATAATAGACTGGTAGAATGGATCAAAAATCAAAAATAAGATCCAAAATAAAATAAAATAATATAACAAAGATCCAATGGAGCCAGCCAGATAGCTCAGCAGACAAAAGCATCTGCTTAAGCAGAATGCATGGAGGGTTCAATCCCAGGCATGCCGTGCTGCTCACTCCGGCGGGGGGGGGGGGGCACAGAGGAGGCGATTTCGACCGGGTGCCGTGGAGCATGCTTGTAACCCCAGTGCTTCGAAGGCTGAAAATAGGAGAACCTCTATGAGTCCGATCAGTGTAGTGAGACTCTGTATTAGGTCAGTGTAGTAAACCCTGTATTAAATACATAAATAAATAAATAAAAATTAAAAAGACTGCACAATTGGCTACATACAAGAAGCACATTTAACGGAAAAACAAATGCACAGACTGAAATTCAAACTACACAAGGTCATACTCCATGTGACTCGAGCAGAGAGAAGGAAGAGTAACTACTGTATTTGCAGACTGTGAACTTTTAGCCAAGATTGATCATAACAGACAAATAAGGTCATTATGTACTTGCTAAGAGAAACTCTAAGAAGAAGAGATAAAAATCACAAATATATATGTACCAAATACTGGTGCACCCATCTACACAAAGTAAATATTTATGGACATGAAAAAATAAATAAGTACTAACAAATTTGTACTGGAAGACCTCAATATTCCAACATCACAAATAGTCAGATCAGTAAGATGAAAAACTAATAAAAAATATCAGAACTGAACCAAACCTATAAACAAATGATCTTAGTAGATACACGCATTGTGGTCCAGACCAGAACACGGGGATACACATTCTTCTCAACTATACCTGGAACATTCAGTAGAATAGATCACATACCAACTCACAGAAAATATTTAAGTAAATGCAGAGGAGTTGAAATTATTCCATGCAAATATCAGACTGTCATTCAAGGAAATTAGAAATCAAAGGCAAAGGAAACCACAAACTACATAAACAAATAAAATTATATAACACACTCATGAAAAACCAATGGATCACAGGTGAAATTGAAGAAATGAGACAGTTTCAACAACTGATTGATGCCAATAAAACAGAAGACAGGGAATGTAATGAAAGTAGTTATATGAGGGAAATCTATCTGATCTCTCATATGAGAAAAACATAACAGCTCAAACTTCATGTTGAACCTCAAACTTCTATGAAAATAAGATCAAATGAACCACAAAATTTGTAAAAGGAACATATTAAATACCAAAGCAGAAATTAATGCAACTGAGTCTAAGAAAACAATACAGTGAATCAATGAATTGAAGAGTTGGTTCTTTGAAAGGTTAAATAAAGTTGACAGACCCTTAGCTAATCTTATCAGAAAAAGAGGTGTCAAATTCATGAACTTGAGAATGCAAAGAGCAGGTCTGAGGAGAAAGCTCTGTGTTGTAAGCACCTGGCTTGCAAGTGGAAGGGCCAGGATAGATCACCAGTACTGCATGCCATGCCCACCCTGCATCATGCTGGCCCAGAACCCTGGGTGTGGTGCTGTATGCCTATAATCCCAGCACTGAGATAAGAGGGTCCCTGCATGTCTGAGCTGTGTAGTGAGACCCTATACCAAATAAATACAGATAAAAAGTAAAATAAAAAGAATGCGAAAGGTGAAACCACAAGGAATTCTGCAGAAATACAGAAGAGCATCAATACCTACTTCAAGAAAACTTATTTAAATAGAATGGAAAAGACAAAAAAAGGAGAGATTTCTAGATGCATATAAATTACCAATGCCGAGTAAGAAGATATGAAAATTCTAAATAACCTAATATTAGTCAGTGAAATTAAAATTGTAATTAAAAACATACCAACAAAGAGAAACCAAAGTGTTTATGAATTCATTATTGAATTCTACAAGAAATTTAGAGAAAATCTAAAGCTTCTCTTTTGCAAACTGTTTAATGAATTTGAAAGAGAAGCAATACTCCTAACGTCATTCAACAAAGCAAATATTACCCTAAAACCTAAACCAGAGAAGGATCTAACAAGATAAAGAGAAGTTCAAGCCAATCTCTCTGATAAATATAAAAACAAACTTTCTTCATAAGATGCTGGGGGGCCAGAATGGTGGTGCAAATCTGTAATCCCAGCACTCATGAGTCTGAAGCAGGAGGATGGCTGTGAGTTCAAGGTCAACCCACTTCGAACTGAATACAAGACCATCTTGAACTGCTTTGTGAAATGCTGTCTCAAAACATAAAAAAAATAAAAATAAAAATAAAAAAAAGGATCCTGGCACACAAAATACACCAAATCATAGAGATGATGACCAAGTAGGATTCATCCTAGGGCTGCAGTGGTGGTTCAATTTTGAAAATGGTAGCAGAATTTTCTTTTAAATATCTATAGTGGCACATGCCTGTAATCCTAGCACTCGGGAGGCTGAGGCAGGAGCATTGTTGTGAGTTAGAGACCAGCCAGAGTTACAAAGTGAGCTTAAGGCCAGCCTGAACTGCACAGTGAGACCCTCTCTCAAAAAAAGACTAAATAAATATTGATAGTAACATCAGCTATTCACAATTTGATTAAGCAGTATATTCAGAAAAATATTGTCATTAAAACAAGTAAACTATTTCAATAACAAAAGATGATAAAAATAACAATACAGATGAGGTATCATTTCTTCATCAAAATTTTTAAATGCCCATTATAAAAACAATGAGAGATTGCAACATTGTGCTTATAGTAATTATAAGAACAATAAAGTGTTAATTTTATAATTTAATAGGATGACTTTAATTCCAAGAGCAGTACATTTTGAGCCCCAAACAGTATTTCCACAGCATGAGGAGCAACCTATGAAAGAAAGAATTACATGTAAATTATGAACAATGGATTTATTTCGTTTAAATTTCAAGGTACATCATAACAGTTGAAAAACTATAAAGATAACAAAGATTCAGTAGCTGAAGGTTGATTGCACAGGGATTTTTACTAAGCACTGTGCTCTTCAAAAGGCTGTACAAGACTGAGAATTTTTCTGCAATTATTTTGATCAGAGTCAAATTAATTTTGCCATTTGTCATGTAAATGACCTTTAGTTGGTCCTAATCGGTATCTCCAGTTGTGAATTCTCCAATCAGGTGACTGGCTGACTTGCTATGTTGTCTATGACGGCTGAACACTTGGGGAGCCTAATTCTGCATGACCTCATGGGCCTTACAAAACTAAATCTGTGTCCCTACGGGTGCTGGTTGTATGCCCTGTGTATTGACAGAGGCTGGTGAATTCACATTAGTCTAACAGGAGAAAATTTCACTGAAATAAATTTCATGATTCTTGTAAGGGCTGTGCATCATTGAAATGGTTCTGACATCAGCCCATGAAAGTAATAACGTTGTGTCTTCTATGGATTCCTGTATCATGAATCATTGGTCATTTCACAAATAGTATATCATAAATATGTTGCTAAAAGTATGAACAGTTAAAATGCTTCCAAAGGTCTCCAAATCTGGATGACTGAAAATATTTAGCAACATAAAAATGCTCTTAAGCATTTTTATTTGCATATAAAAGTATAGAATTGACATTTAATTAATCCTTGGCTGAAGTAAAGGTCAAAATGATGAATGATGTGTTTGCCTCTACCCTTTTTGTACTCTCTGGAATTTAATGTTCTACTTCTTAAGAACAGAGAAGCAATGCTCATAGTATAAAAATTTGATTTTTTTACAGCCCCCAAATATGTAGTGGAAAAAGAAGAAACTGCATCAGCAAATTTTGTTCTTATTTGTGTTTTCAGCTCCCCATAATAGATGTGTATTTTTATAGAGAGCTTTTGAAATGTATTTGGCAAGTTGTGGTAGTTCCTAAGCTCCTAGAGTCTATGAGACCATATTTCTATGATTAGACTTTATCAAGAATTGCTTAGTTTCATGCAGCAATGCACTCGTAGTCAAGAGAGAAAGAAGAACAAAGCAAACTAAGGGAAAATATCTGCTCAAAAACAGATTTACAGCAATTTTATAATACTATTTCTGGTTTCTGCCTCTGCTTGCCGCCTTTCTTAAGCACTTAATCAGAGACTGTGATAAGGATTCACATATATTTTGACATTTAAATTTCACCATCACCTCAGGGACAGATATAATATGCCTATCTTACAAATTAGGACACCAAAGCTAAGATGGTTTACAAATTTAGTCCAAGGTGACACAGGCAGCAGAGGTGATTTGAAGTACTGGAATTGAGGTCTATTTGATTGTAAAGGCTCTGTCATCAATCACTGCTACATTTACTATCACAGTGCATGTATTCTTATACTTAGGCCAGCTGTATTTTAACTGTTGCAATTGTAGCCGTACTTTTCTATCTAGATTTTAAAATGTTTAGAGGATTTATTTTTTTTATAATCTGCCCAAGATGTGTACATACGTACTCTGAGAGGAATTTACTTTTATTTTACTCGTGAAACTTAGTCTTTTTTTTATTTGACAGTTTACAAACTTAAAAGTTTAGGTCTTCCAAAGAACTTACTGTCCATTAAAAGTAACAGTCCCACTACTATAAATAATAATTCATATTTAATAATTAGAATATTATTGTTATACAGCTACTGCTAATAACATTTCCTTCCACCTTTGGTTTCCTTTTATTTTTTACTGACACTTTTCCCTCCTCCATGACAGTACAAGGAAGACAATACCAAAAGTCACCTTTTTCTGATATTATTTTTCTTTAAAAATAATTAGAATTTATTTTTTAATAATTATATTTGAATTCACACTTCTGTATACACAAGCAAATTACTATAATTTCCATACATGCATCTATATAAAACAGAAGAGGAATTATCTAGTTTTATTTTTTAGCACCTTGTATTTCTTCTTCTGTTCTCTTTGCTGCTTGAGAGTATCTGAAACCTTTGGAGCACTTATTACACCTGTAGTTTTAACTGTTGAATTGTACTATATTCACTGCAAGTTTCTATGGCATTCTGGGTAGGTTGGTATAACTTACAAGCTCTTGCTTTTGTACCAATATCATAATAGGTTAGCAATCTCTGCTAAAAGAGGCTTTATTTCTACATAGTTGCCACTTGCTCCATGCTCAATCTCCTAGATACTTTATGTCCCATAAATCTGTGGATGTCATACAAATCTAAAATGATAGTACTTAATAAATATTAAAACATGAGAATTAATTAGTAAAATTAAAATGGAAATCTTTATACCTGCTTAGCATAATACTTATTGAATGACTAATATTTATAAGACAAAAGGCATGTCAGAGTGAGTCTAAAGTCAGTCACTTCTATTTTTCTCCTTTCCTTGGTAATGCCAAAGTGTGTAAGACTGTTGAACTTTTGAATTGGGCCAAATTATTGAAAGCATCAAAGAAGATTTAAATACACAAAAATTAAAAGCTAATATTAAAGCCTGAACTTTGGCAAATATAAATTTACATGTGTACATAATTACAGTTATCATCCCAAATAAATGTGTATATATATATGTATATATATATATGTATATATATATGTATATGTATATATGTATATATGTATATGTATATATGTATATATATTTATGTATATATATATAACTGTGCCCTCTTCCTTGTGTTAATTTTAAAATAAAAATATTTTTATTTTATTCAACAACATATTTACTACTAAATGATGTGATTGAAAGACAAAGTAACAAAACAAAAACATTCAATAAATTATGAAGAACACAAAAAAGACATTAATTATCCCATTAGTGCTATTATATTTTAGCATGGAAAGGATGAAGACAAACAAGCTACCTTTCATGGTTAATATTTATACATTATGAATATATCATGAATTTTCAAGACATGGATAGGTTACAACCTGCATGCCAGTCAAATCCTTTGGAAATACAGAGAGTAATAACTGGAGATAAGTTAGGGTTTGCATTTAGAAGTCCTGTGAGGCCTCCTGTGCCTCTATATATGAAATTATGGAATTTTCTTATCATGTTTCATGGTATCTTGAAGTTATTCCTGATAGAATATCTTTGTTTTTATTTACTTATTTATTTTTGGCAGAACTGGGAATTGAACTCAGACTCTTTGCACTTGCCAGGCAAGCACTTACTCTACTGAGCCATCTCCCCGGGCCCCCACAATGTTGTGATGTGTATTCCACTGATGAGAATTCACAAGTAAGCATGATGCAGAGAGAGAGACTCTGCTCAGAAGATGCTGGTCAGCGGCCGCTGTAGGTGTGGCTGACTGGCCACCAGCTCCCTTCTGGCTGGTTTGTTCTCTCTCTCTCCTTCCTGGAAGCCAGAATACCTGTCTCAGAGTCCACCAACACAAAAACCTCCTCCTTTAAGTTGAATATATTGGTTACTGGGTGCCAGCAAGTAGGGAAGTGATTAAGACAAGGGACAGTGGACTTAGAGGTTAGTAAACAATGTTGTGATGCAGTGTCAAATTATATATGAGCAAGCAGTAAAATCTACGAATACTATTTGTATAACAAATAGGTTATGCCAGTGCTCATGTGCACATATATATTTGCTAATAATTTTGTCTAAGGTATATAATTTATAAACTTTCATTGCTAAAATTCACACTTACTACTTTTTAGGTTTTTTACATTTTTGTGGCTGGCTCAGCCACACTGGGAGTAGACCTGGCACAGCCCATGGTGCCACGGATAGAACCACGGTACTGTGGCTGCCTAAGCTTACCTAAGCAGGCGCTTTAGACTACTGAGCTATCTCACCAGGCCTGAATTCCCATTTAAGCATAAAAATATGATTGTGTTATAGCATCCTAGTAAATTATATATTAGAATTAGTCATACATATTTTCTATAAGAACAAAATATATAAAATGAGAGCGATTTCTACTTTAATGGCAAATTTAATTATAGCCCATGGCAATAGATGCCAAGAGCCACCACAAGCCATCTCCGGCTTTCCAGGTTATTCTTCACCTATACTATAGTAACAGCAGAATTTCTATTGTAAACATAGTCAAACACTTGGAGGACAGAGTAATTCCCTCTTCTCACCAGTTCAGGAAGCTACTGCTACGTGCATGGCATTGTAAGTTAGTCTTCAACATTCCGTCAAGGGGGCCGCAGAGATGGCTCAGTAGAATGAGTGCTTCCCAGGCAAGTGCCAGAGTCTGAGTGAGTCCAATTCCTGGTTCTGAAAAAAGAAAGTCTATCAGGAATAGCTTCAAGATACTAGGAAACATGGTGAGATAAGAAAATTCCATAATTTCATGCATCTTGCCATTCATCATTTGCTATGAAGTAGGCTTTGGTTGTGTCAAGGAACTCATTTCATAGCAAATAATGAATGGCATGACAGCAAATAAGGTGTTATACATTCCACAGGCATTGCATTAAGGGAAGGGAAGTATTTAGGCTGAAATTTCTAATTGAGTAAAACAACATGCTTCTTCTTTTAACATGAAAGTGTTGCAATGTACTCAACATATAAAAATTAGTTGGTCATTCTTGGAAGTATAACCGTATTGGAAATTTATAGTTGGTCCCTGTTGCTGGCCAACCAGCTCTGCAGTAGCCAGATCAAACATGACTTGAAGTCCATGTTGCAGAGACCATGTAAAACCATCCCCCCTGCTGCCATGGAAACTTGGCCTATGAGTCCTTTGCACAATGAGTGACAGGGCTGAGAAGTAAAAGTCTCGAACTGTATCCAATGAAAGAGCTGTTCGAATTGCTTTGCTATTAACATGTACATATAGTGAATATTCACACAGAACACAAAACACTTTTATTGTTTATCTATTCAATGGCCTACAAGGGTATGTATTTCCTAGATCTCCTTGTCACCAATTTTCTGACTGTGTTCATTCTAATTCGCTAAACATACAGCAAAACCACTTGTCAAAGCTCATTGTCAGCATATATTCATTGCTTTGGCCCTTTCCCCTTTCAACCAAAATAAATCTGATTCACTGTTCAACTATCTCTGCTCTAGAAGGAATTTTCTTCATCTAGAGGTAATCTAGGAAGAGGTTAGGGTACTAAAGTTGTTCACATTCTTTGGAACTGGTAGAAGGTTTAGAATCATAATAAAGCACAGGTGAGGTAACCTATGATTCTGTTGATAGTGAGGGGGATCTTCAAGAGGTCAGAGCTTTTAGGCATTCTAAGGCCTAAAGCTATGCATACATCATATTTGTTTGATAATGTACTTCTGAGCATGTTTCACCTTGGCAGTGGTGAGCCGGCTAAAGCCCAGTTCAGTTCATGATGGACACCTCAGTTTTAATGAAGTATGAATGGCTTTTTGACAAGTATTCAAACTGGATTCTAAAGCTAAGTAATAAGCTGAGAGCACTTTCTTGAAATAAGAAGTTATCCAGAGGAAGTGCTATAGCTTTGCTCTGTGTTTCTGTCATGACTTCTTATTGGGATATAAACAGTCTCTCAACCCTGACACAATAAACAACAATACATTTGCTGTTTTTTGGCCAAAGTGCCAAATAGCTTGCAGGGCAACGTGGGCCTGTTGCAGGCACTTCACTTCTGAGCTCAATTTAAAATAAGGCTTTTTTATTATAAAAATCACTTAGCAACTGGGTTAGAGTAGAACAGTCAAATGGGGAATAAGCTGCTTCCAAAATCTAAAGTGGTTCACACTCTATTGTACCTATTTTTGGTGGCCAAGAGATATCAAACATAACTAATCCTTCACCATAAAAGTGATACCATTATATGCCCCACATCAATGCTCCTGTAAAAATTTCACTAAGAAAAGATTTCTATGAATTTGTCAGATTTATCAAATTGCCTGACTCACAACTATGTGGCCAAGAAGCTTATAGCAATTGGTACCTTTTATTCAGCCCAATTAGCAGAACATCAAAACAATGGGTGGTGGGTGCTCTTATCAAAGATGAAGCTGTTCAAGTTTCTTGCAAGGTTCTTGCAGACTGATTATAACTTATGTCAAGAAAGAAGATTCTGAACTGGGACAGTACAATTTTATTTGTAACATTCCAGCTGAGTGTAAATAGCTTCTTTAGGTCTGAGGAGATAGGGTTTATGAAAAAATTAATTGCCATATCAATAACTGCATGTCAAGTGCCTATGAATCTGTTATTTCATTCAAGCCATGAAACTATTTTTGAAACAGAAGCTGGAGTGACCCCTGGTTTATTTTATAACGATCACTTGTTTTCCTACAAGTCCATTTGTTTTCTGAACAAGCCAGAAAGGTGAGTTGAATTGGCCGCACTAGCAATCAGTGTCTTCCTGTTCCTTGAGTGGCCTTGCTCCCTCCAGAGTTGCAGCACTGTTTGTACTTTTGATACAGGGAAGTAAAACTCCCGACCTGACCTGGATGAGTTCGTGTTCTCTAAAACCGAACAATGAATATTAGGAACAAATGGAGGTTGAGGATAAAACTTTATTGGCAAGAAAACTTCTGTTGGAGAGGGACAGAAAGGGGACCTGAGCGGGTTGCCTGGAGAAGCTGTCTCTTTTAGGGACTTTCACAGGGCAAAACCATGCGGGACTAAGGTAGAGAAGGAATATTCCTTAGGTGGTTGTGGAGTGGGATAAAACTATGGTCAACCAATGGGATTACAAGAACCGTTGTTCAGGTAAATTTGATTAGGTCCAGGACCAAATGGGGAAGTGAGTCATGTACTAAGTGGGCATAAATATAGGACAGGGTGTCTTCCACCTGGGGGTTGGGCTAGTGACTCACTTGGGTCTTTTCAGGTGATGGGTACCTATTTAGAATATCAATCCTAGGTGCTACTAGGATTTGTTTGGCCTTTAGGTCCCGATCACAGCAGGAGCCTCTAGTCATTCCCACCAGAGTTGCAGACATCCTGTCTCCTGTATTATCTCTTTCAAGGACCTGGCCCTACTAAAAGTCTAAAAATATTTCTGTCTAACTCTGATGCCTGCAACACTTCAACGTGTCAAGGAACATTTTAGTAGTTTTTACTTGGCTACTTAAGAAAAATATTCTCAAGTCACTGAAAAAACAGATCCCTAAACAATATGTGTGTGTTTGTGTGTGTGACAAGTCTAACTCAGTAACATGTAAATATATTAACAGAAAGTCCATGTTAAATATTAACCTAACCACTAAAGTTATAAAAACGCTAGAGGAAAATATGAGCAAAAAAATCTTTATTGAAACAAGATTGAAATTGTTTTAGGAAAGAAAAAGAATCAACAGAAAAATAATTAGTAATGTGGGCTTAGTAGTAAGTGAAAATGGTTCCTCAAAACACATCACTTAAAAAATGAGAAAAAAAGAGGGAAGTCTAAGAGAAGTCATCTGTAATTTAGATATTTTGTATTTAGAACATTTGGGCAAATTTGCTACATTCAGAATAAACCAAGAGCTGTTAAACCTCAGTAGGAAGAAAACCAATGATGAAATGTGGCAATTATTTGAATACATACTTTGCAGAAAGCATAATAGTAGCTGATCATGAGAAAATGTCAAAATGTAATTGCCATGTAAATGCAGATTCTATAATATTAAATCATTTATTTTCATTGGTTATAGAAAAAGACTAAGATTTTAACTGATGGGAAAGATATTGGAGAACTAGCCCTCTCAACTTTGCTGCTAAGTGTGTAAAGCTGTAAAAACACCGCTGAACATAGCTTGACATTTCCCCCTAACATTAAATATGAATATACGATACATACAGTATTTATTCTTTGAGATATTTGAATAAAATATATGGAAACAGATCAAAACAAGATTTACACAGGAGTGCACTGAAGAATTTTATTTTGAATGACATGATGCTTAACTTGAATGTCTTTCAAGCATGAATAAATAAATATTATATTGTAGAGCTCTATTTGGAAATGAAGTGCACTATGATAAAAATCCATAGGATTGTGCTGGTTACTTTTCTCTCCTTGCTGAGCCAAAAATACCCAAACACTGGGATTAAGGAACAAAAGGTTTGCTTAGCTCACAGCTTGTGGAGGTTTCAGTCTGTAACTAGGTGGTTTCAAGGAAGATTAGTATGGTGAGGCATAACAGTTCAAGGTGGCAGAGACATCAAATGCAACAGGAGCAAAAGGGAGGGGGAAAACAGCCTCTTTTCCTCCTTTATGTTGCAAACAGTTTACCCCCACCCAGGGTGAGCACAGCACTTAGGTCATCTCCCTGGCCTCCTCTTACAGAGAATGAGGATATTTACAGAGTCAGGTTCCTGGCTCCCAGCTGAATAACTTAGTTAAACTTCTAAGCTTCCAAAGTTCATACATTGAATTGACCATTATAACATCCTGGAACTTAGACACCAAAGGCAACTCCTTTACACGCTAGGATGTAGAACTGCTAAGTTAGTTAAGCTTCTAAACTTCTCAAGTTGACACAATGCATCAACCATTACAATTCCTTGGCCACTTGGCAACCAGACATTTGTCTTTAAACTTGTTTTCAGATCAAAAGATATGCTTATTCTTATTTCACAGCTTGAACATTGTAACACAGGGATAACAATCCTTAAGAGCCAATATTAATTCCATAACCATTTGCTTTAGCCTACAAAGATTATGAAAACTCAAGTATATCCCTTTATGCAAAAGGAGCTTGGTGTACCTATAAGTTGACAAAAATTCGTAACAGCTTCAGCTGAAAAACACAAGTCCTAAGTCTCAAGTCTCTTACAAGATGTAAGGCAGACTGTTAGGTACAAGTCCTCATGTACAAATGAAAAATTAAACACTTCCACCTTTCAGTGGCACAAGATAGATATTTTCACTTCAAAAGTTACAAATTGGGTATACAAAATTGGGCCCAAATCAAGTGAAAAGTTCAGCAAGGCAAATTTTAATTCCTGTTTTTCCATGTGCACCATCAGTAGCATATTGTGAGCTTCAAATGGTTTGTTCAGTTCCACCCTTATGGCGCTTCTGGTGATAGTAGCTTACATGGCTTCTCTCCTGGACTGGCACTGCTCCCTTGCAGGTTTCCTTAGATGATCATTGTTCTTGGCTTTTCCAAACTTCTTAGGCCACCAATGCACCTCTGGCATCACTTTTACAGACTCAAACGCTGACCGCCTGGGGTATACTGCCTGCCTCCTAATGATACAGGGAAGTAAAACCCAGTGTGACCTGGATGTGTTTGTGTTCTCTAAAACCAAAGAATGAATTTTAGGAACAAGTGCTGGTTGAGGATAAAACTTTATTGTAAAGAAAAGCTTCTGTCAGAGAAGAACAGAAGGGGGGCCCAACGGATTGCCCAGGAAGCTGCCTCTTTGAGGGTATTTTTACAGGGCAAAACCATGCAAGACTAAGGTAGAGAAGAAGGGGTGTCACTTAGGTGGATGTGGGGTGGGACAAAACTATGGTCAACCAATGGGATGACAAGCACTATTGCTCAGGTAAAGTTGATTAGGCCCACGACCAATGGGTAAGCCAGTCACATAGTAAGCGGGCATGAATACCAACAGGGTCTCTTCCCCTTGGGGTTTGGGCTACTGACTCACTTGGGTCTTTTCAGATGCTCGCTACCTATATAGAATATCAATCCTAGGTGGTACTCTTCTAGCATTTGTTTGGTCTTTAGGTCCGGTTCACAGCAGGAGCCTCTGACCCTCCCAAAGTTGTGGACATCTTGTTTCCTGTATTATCTCTGGAGGGCCTGGCCCTGCCTGCCTGCCTAAAAATATTTCTATCTAACTCCGCTGCCCATGACACTAAGGCCTTCTGAAATCATGGTGGAAACCTTCTTACCCCACAACTCAAATTCTACATACACCTAGCTTTTCGGCTGGATGGTTAAGAATGAGTTAAAGCGAGACTTGTATAACAAAAATGTAACTTTTCTATCAGATAAGGTCACTCAGGTACACTCAGTGTTTATCCAGTAACCTGTACCGCTTTTTGTAGATCCCTTGTCAGTGTCAGCCTTGTGGATGAGTCACAGTCATTGCTTGACCATTTTGCTCTCTGTGGAAGCCTGAGAGAAAGTTTTCTCTCCATGTGACTCTCCTTAGTATACTATACATCATTGATCACTTTCCTCTGTGGCCCCATAATCTCCTTGATTAGAAAATCTGGAGCACTACTGAGTTACTTGATGTTACAGTACTGGGTCTCCTATGTCCTGAGTGTTCACTGATCTTGAAAGGCTAGGGTCAAAATGTTGGCTGACCTTACAGCCTTTCTTTTTCTCTAATTTTTAATTTGCAAATTTAGATTAATAACCCTCCACAAGAGAAGTTTATTATTACCCTCCAACATATGCAGTTCATTGTACCAACCCTACAATTCTAAATATCAGACATCATAGGCATAACATGGAACATGTATTTTCCATCAAGTGTTGAAATACTAAACTCTAAGTCTGTACAGAATATGAAGAAGAAAAAAAATTGAGAAAATAGGAATGAACACTTACATATATTTACATGGTTATTTAGAAATCCATCCATATATGCATAGTAGCATTGTAGCACGATTGTCTTGTTACATTTTTTTTGTCTTATTTTTCATTTACTACCCTTTATAAAAGGGCAGTGTAGCTGGTATATTATGACAAGAAGTACATATTTAGAAGACCGTAATGGCTAGCATTTGGAGTGTGACCCTTCTATTACACTTTCTTAAATTCAGTGTAGTTCCTTGGTTCACAGCTATCAGCATATATAGTTAGTCGGGGTGAGAATCTTACCACATAACTGCTAGTTTCAAAATCTCCTGATGTTTCTCCGGACCACTGTCTTGCTCATCTAGTGTGAATAAGTGAATGGTCCTGCCTCTGTCATGTTTCTCAACATTTCTCCATGCCCTCTTCTCATTGTCCAATCCACAAGTTCTCGCTTTCCTTTCAATTGCATTATACTTTTCTAATTGCAATTCTTCTTTTGAGTTGCACTAGGGAGATTATACGATATTTGCACATGTGGGTCTGGTTTATTTTGCTTATAAGTATATCTTCAAATGGCATCCACTTAAATGTGAAGCCTTCGAGTTTATCATTCTTTACAGCTGAGTAATACTCCATTATATAGAAATACCACATATTTTTCATCCATTCCTCAGGTGACGTGCATCTTGGTTGTTTCTAAGATTCTGCTATCACAAATTGTGCTACTACAAACATAGGTACACATATATCCCTATGACAAGATGTTTTCAGTTCCTCCGGGAAAATTCCCAGTAGGGGTATAGCTGACTTGAATGGGATTTCCAGTTCCAGTTTCTTAAGGAGTCTCCACACTGATTTCCATAATAGTTGCACCAGTCTACATTCCCACCAGCAGTGCAGAAGTGTTCCCTTTTCCCCACAACCTCTCCAAAATTTGTTGTTGGTTGATTTGTTTATGACAGCCATTCTTTCTGGAGTGAAAAGGTATCTCAGTGCTGTTTTAATTTGCATTTCACGCATGACTAGTGATGTGGAACATTGTTTCATACATTTATTCACTTCTTTAATTTCATCCTCTGAAAAGTGTATGTTCATCACAGATACCCATTTCTGGATTGGGTCTCTAAAATTAGGGGCCCTGATATTTTTTTAGTTCTTTATAAATTCTGGAAAGTAGACCCTTGTCTGAGTTCTTATGAGTTAGGATTTTTTTGAAATTTGTGGATTGTCTTTTCACTTTGTTGACAATTTCTTTTGATGTGCAAAAACTTCTCAATAACACGAGATCCCAGTTGCTAATCCTTTCAAGTGTTTCCCATGAAAAGACACATGTTTATTCATGAACTCTTTGCCTACCCCTATATCTTTAAGAGTTTCTCCTACATTCTCTTCCAGGAGACTGAGTGTCTCTGTTTTAATGTTAAGATCTTTGACCCATTTTGACTTTAGCTTAGTGCATGGTGATAGAGCAGGGTCATTTTAGTTTTCGGCATGTAGAAAGCCAGTTTTTCCAGCACCATTTGTTAAAGAGGCTATCTTTCTTCCAGTAAGTGCATTTGGCCCCTTTGTCGAAGATCAAGTGGTTGAGTGTATTCGTAGGGGCCTTTGCATCTTCTAGTCTATTCCATTGAAACTCAGGTCTATTTTGTTGCCAATAGCATGCTGATTTTATCACAGTAGGTTTGTAGTATAATTTCACATTAGGAATTGTAACGCCTCCTGACTTGTGTTTGTTGACTAGGATTGCCTGTGCTATTCTAGGTCTTTTCTGGTTCCAAATAAATTGTAAAAATGATTTCTCTAGGTCTAGGAAGTATTTTGTTGGTAGTTTGATAGGGATTGAATTGAATCTGTACAACACTTTTGTGAGTATGGCCATCTGCATAATGCTGGATCTTCTTATCCAGGACCAGGTGTATCTTTCCATTTTCTGAAATGCTCTGTAATCTCTTTTCTCAGAGCAGTATAATTTTGTGAAAATATCCTTAACTTCCTTAGTTAGATGAATTCCAAGATATTTCATTTTCTGCGGTGCTATTGTAAGAGATATTGTTTCTATAGTTTCCCTCTCAATGTGTTTGTTATCTGTGTAGAGAAATGCTATTCACTTTTGAATATTGACTTTATATCCTGCTATGCTGCTGAATTTGTGTATCAATTCTAGTGGTTTCTTGGTGGAGTCTTTGGAGTCTTCTAAGTAAAGTACCATGTCTTCTCCAAATAGTGATAATTTTTCTTCTTTACCTACTCTTATTCCCTTTATTTCTTCCTCTTGTCTTATGGCTATAGCTAGTGACACCAAAACCATATTGAACAGGAGGGTTGAAAAAGGACCTCTTTGTCTTGTACCAGATTTAAGAGTAAAAACTTTTCCCGTTTAGAATTATATTATCCTTTGGGTTGTCATAGATGGCTTTTATCAAGTTGAAGTAGAGGCCTTCTCTTCCAATTTTCTGAAGGATTTTGAACATGAATGAGTGTTGGACTTTGTCAAAAGCTTTTTCTGCATCAATGGAGAACGTGATATAGTTTTTAATCTTTGCTCTATTGATATAGTGTATTACATTTATAAATTTGCGAATATTGAACCATCCTTGCATCCATGGGTCATGATGTATGATATTCTTAATGATTGGCTGTATTGTGTTTGCTAAGATTTTATTGAGGATTTTGCATGTATGTTCATGAGTAAGATTGGCCTGTAGTTCTATTTTTTAATTGTGTCTTTCCTTGGTTTTGGCATTAGTATGATAATTGTCTCCAGGAATAATTTTGGGAGAACTGTTTCGTTTTCAATTTCATTGAAGAATTTGTGGAGTGTAGGGGTTATATCTTCTGTAAATTTTTTGTAGAATTCAACTGTGACTCTATCAGGACCTGGACTTTTCTTTGTCACCAAGGTTTTTATTACATTTCATATTTCGTTGGCTGTTATTGGTATATTGAGAGTTGTTCTATCTTCTTGATTCAGTTTTGGTAATTTGTACCTTTCTGGGAATCTCCATTTCATCTGTGTCTTCTATTCTGTGAGCGTAAAGATTGTCAAAGTAGCTATTGATAATCTGCATTTCCACTGAGTCTGTGGTGATTACACCCTTTTCATTCCTTATTTTTTGTATTTGAAATTTTTCTTTCCTGTTTCTGATGAGGTTAGCTAGTGGCTTAGTTTTTCAAAGAACCAGCTTGTTGATTCATTGATTCTTTGAGCTCTTTTCTTCTTTTCAATTGAATAGATTTCTGCTCTAATCTTTATGATTTCTTCTCATCTTCAGGCTCTTGGTTTGGTTTGCTCTTCCCTTTCTAAATGTTGGAGGTGTCACTATAGTGTGTTTATTTGTTCCCATTCTGTTTTCCTAATGTGTGTGTTCATAGCTATGAACTTCCCTCAGAGAACTTCTTTCATCACATCCCATAAATTCTGATAAATTGTGGTTGAATTCTCATTGAATTGTAGATACTGTTGAATTTCTTGTTTAATTTCATCTGTAACCCATTGATTACTCAGTAGGGTGTTGTTTGATTTCCATGAATTTAGTGGGTTTTTCTGGTTTCTTTTGTCATTTATTTCTAGTTTTATTGTACTGTGGTCAGATAATATGCATGGGATAATTTGTTTTCTTGCATATACTTAAACATGACCTCTGGACTAGTATGTGGTCTATTTTATGGAATGACCCACGTGCAGCTGAAAAAAATGTGTATTCAGCTGTGGTCAGGTGTAACACTCTGTATATGTCCACCAAGTCCATTTGTTCTAGGTTCTGGTTCAGTTCTACTACTTCTTTGCTAATTTTTTGTCTAGTAGACCTGTCTTTGTGGGATAAGGGGGTACTTAAGTCTCCTGTTAAGATTGTGGTCTTAGATATTAGGTTTTTCATGTCCATTAAGA
>PVKA01005027.1:0-71584 GCA_004027165.1 Ctenomys sociabilis
CCTCCTCCCCGCCCACCTCTGCTCATGCCTCCACGATCAAATCCCCCTCTTCCCCTGCCCCGGTTATCAGGGCCACTCATGCTCTGGTTTTCTCCTGGTCTGAAAAATCCTCCAGACTCCTGCCCATAAACACCGTACTACTGGGGTGGTCCTGTCGGAATGAACTCTGCTGCCCGTAGCTGCTGCTCTGCTGGCTGCGTTGACTTGGAGCCTGGCTGTAGGATCCAGTTGGGGGGGGGGGGTAACTAGTGGGCGGCTGCTGTCCGTAGCTGCTTTGTTGACCATAGCTATTCTGCTGTCCATAGCTGCTCGGCTGCCCATAGGTGTTCTGCTGAGAGTAACTGCTCTGATCATAACCTGTAGAAGAATAGCTGGTAGGAGGATGGGATGGAGGTGCGGTGACTGGCTGCATCGGGTAGCTTCCAGGACCGTGGGGATAACTGTAGTTGCTCTGTCCGTAGCCTAGGCTGGGCTGGTTATAACCTCCTGTGCTAGATTGAGGTTGATTAGTCTCAGTAGGCTTGTTACTATCCTGTGGTCTTGCAGGTGCAGTAGCTGCTGGCTGCTGCCCATAGGTTGGGTAAGCAGGCTGAGTGCCATATGCAGACTGAGCTGCATAAGAAGCCTGGGTGGTGGTGACTGTAGCAGTAGTGGTATCATAAGCACCAGTGCCGTACCCTGGACAGGTTGCCAAATACCTGGGGGGCAGCTGGAGTAGTATAACCAGTAGGAGGCTGTCCATAAGAAGTTGCATATGAAGTCTGCCCATAGGTGGCAGTGGTCTGAGCTTGGGTATAGCTGACATCAGTAGGCTGCCCATAGGCTCCATAGCTTTGTTGCCCATATGCCTGGGTGGTCTGTGCATATCCTTGAGTTGGCTGGGCTGTGTAAGCACTGCAGCCCTGCTGGGCTGTGGCTTGGCTGTAGGTACTATAATCCGTGGACGCCATTTTCTCTCCTTCCTCCTCATTCAAGCCCATGGATTTAACAGCTTATTTGAGTCCTCCCTTCTTTGCTAGGAAGGGCTTTGAGCAGATGGCAATTAAAACATTAACATCAAACAAAATTTGTATGCCTTATTTCCCATTTATCCTTTGGCAGTTTAATTTGCAAGTGCTAGTCATGTAGCATAAGAGGGTCGAAGAAGGTTTTCCCCTTCTCTTACAAGTTAAATGTTTATTCCGTCAAATAGAATAAAGAAAACAACAAAACTTAAGGAGTTACAGTGGGCAAATTGAAATGTGATAGGACTTGGAAAATAGAAGTGTAAGTAAAAATAATCAATTTGTTTATTATTTTTGAATGGACATTTTTAGTCACATACAATCCTTTCTCCATCCTATGGGCCTTATATTACTTGATTTAATAGTTCATATTTATATAATCTTGATACTATGAATATTTCTTATTTTTAATGTTTTCAATTTTATTATTAAGCTATAGATAAACTGCAGAAAATGGAATTAAAACTGCAGGTCAGAGTGCAAATCTACAAGCCAGGATATTGATGATCCAGAAGTCAGGACAGGGGAAGGGAGGGATCTGGGGCTCTGTCTGTGAATTTCTTTCCTCATCTTACAGAAGAGGACTAGGTTGACAGTTTCAGAAGTGAATGAATTAAGAAACAGAAATTTAAGCATTTTATTGAAAGTTATGCATTTAAGTATTAAACTCCTTAAAATGGTAATGCAACTGATAAGAGCTGCAAGGTGAGATACAATTAAGGTGAGGAGGGGCAGTGTACTGAACTTCCTGTCTTCTATTGCAGGATATTAATACATGGTAGTTGAAATTGATAAAGCTAAAAATACAGGCATAGACATGTGGCAGTTACATGATATTCAAGGCCTAACATTAGAACTAATTATAAATGATGACTTCTGAGAAGAAAAACGAAGGATGGGAGAGGGAGTTGTAGCCTACTGGAGGGGGAGACACTGTTACTTTTATTTGCTCCAGTCAGTTCTCTTTGAGATATATATATATATATATATATCATATGGTGATCAGCCTTTTCTAAATATTCATGAGTATATTTACATAAGTCCTGGTGATACAGGGAAGTAAAACTCCTGACCTGACCTGGATGAGTTCGTGTTCTCTAAAACCGAAGAATGAATTTTAAGAACAACGGAGGTTGAGGTTAAACTTTATTGGAAAGAAAAGCTTCTGCCAGAGAGGGACAGAAGGGGGACTGGAGAGAGGTTGCCCAGGGAAACTGTCTCCTCTAGAAACTTTTATAGTGTAAAACCATGTGGGGCTAAGGTAGAGAAGAAGGGGTCTCGCTTAGGTGGATGTGGGCTGGGACAAAACTATGGTCAACCAATGAGATTACAAGTACCATTGCTCAGGTAAAGTTGACTAGGCCCAGGACCAAATGGGGAAGCGAGTCACATAGTAAGCAGGCATGAATAGGGGACAGGGTTTCTTCCCCTTGGGGGTTGGGCTAGTGACTCACTTGGGTCTTTTCAGGTGATCGCTACCTATTTAGAATATCAGTCCCAGGTGCTACTCTTTTAGCATTTGTTTGGCATTTAGGTCTGGTTCCCTGCTCAGGTCAGGTCATAAGAGGATGTTGCCCCCGTCAGTTCCCAGAGCTGCCTGTCATTATGGAGGAGGCCTTCTGAGGAAGAGCTTCCCAAAACGGGGGTGGGGGGTGGGGGGGAGGGAAGGAGAAGGGGGCTGCAGGCTGCGCAGGGCGGCTCACCTGCCTTAGGCCTTAGATTTGTTCTGGCGATTTCTCAAATCCTTTCCTAGGGGTGCCCTGCAAGCTGTTGTGACTGTAGTCAGAGGGGCAGATTCTTCCCTGGCATGTCCCAGGGCCAAGTCCTCACTTCAGATCTTTTAATATTATTATTATTTTTAAGAATGCAATGTTTTATTCACAAATAATCTAAAAGTCCATATCTGGATGTTTCTTTCTCGCATATACTTCATTTGTTTTAGGAAAAAGCAAAGCCCTGTGAGTGGCAATCACCTAGTCCTCAGACTCTGATCCATCTTCATCTTGACTAATCTGGAAGCATCAGAGTTTGTAAGTTTCTTTGTCAGGTGCAACCTCATGAAGCCAATCATGAAGATTATTCTTGTTAAGATACTTCTTGGTAAGATATTTCAAATACCTTTTGGAGAACTGTTTCTTGGAAACAACTGTGATCTTATTCTTGAACTGTTCAATGTGATCAACATTCCCAGTGTTCCCAGTTTTCCATTGATTTTAACCTTCTCTCTCAGAAACTGTTCAAAATTTCCAGAATCAAAAATTCCAGGGGCTGGGGAGATGGCTCAGTGGAATAAGTGCTTCCCTGGCAAGCGCAAGGGCCTGAGTTCAATCCCCGGTTTCACGAAAAAAAAAAAAAAAAAAAAAAAAAAAATCCATCTTCTACCAGATGGGTAAGGTCCAAATGAAACGTCCAACTTGGGCTCTTAGGCTTCTTGTCTTTCTGTGGCACCATCTTGACAGCAGTGGGACAATCAGAGAGAGGGTTTAGAATGCAGTTTTTTTTGGTGGAACCTGGGATTGAACTCAGGCCCTTGTACTTGCCAGGGAAGTGCTTACTCCACTGAGCCATCTCCCTACCCCCCTCACTTCAGATCTGCCAGGGAGCATTTCAGGATGAATTGTGAGGAAGATATTTTGCTCATGGAGCTCACAGCAAGGCTTATGGTGTGCTTCCTGGATCCATCAACCTAACAGTCCTGAGCATCCACACTAGCAATCCCTACTGCTAACCAGGGCAATCTGGGCAGTGCTGGCCCAACCTGTGTGGACCGTTGTCATTCCTGCTCTGAGGCTTCCACTCAACAGATGATAGGCAGACTTTCTGGTAGGAACTCATTTCCTATTGCAGCTGGTCATTCATCAAGTGCCGGGAATTTGCTTAATCTTTTTATTGGCCTTGGATGGGCCATCTGTAGGCATTTGATGACAGGTTTCCTACCCCACACCTCATCCCATCCGTTCTCCACATTCCTCAGTTCACTCAGCCCTTGAAGATATGATTACTTACCGACCTCATCTCACAATTGTAATTAATTCCACTGTGACTCAACGGTTTCCAAAACAACACTGAAAAAAAAATACTCCTTAGCATATTGAGGACTGGGGAGTCTCTGAATCACAACAAAGTAGATTGCCAGAGATTGTGAGATCACCTTGTATAGCGTTCTCTTTTCTCCCAGATGGATAGTTGAGGCACAGAGAGGTCTGTCGGCTTTCTGAAGCTCTTATAGCAAAAAAGTCCTCCTAAATGGATCTGGAATATAGAACATCCAGAAATATACAAGAGGTAGAGGTCTTTTGAGGACAGTGAAAAAATAATTGATAAGTATTTTGGGACTACCATCCACATATAGTAAACAGCTGGCTCCTGTCTTCACTGAGGGCAAGATATAGAGCAAAAAAAAAATGTGCTTAGTTACAGCTGTTGGAGATTAATTTATATGAAAGCAGGAAGTGCTTCATTATAATATTCTAAGCTCAGATGTAGTGAATGGTGGAAGATGGTAAAAGTTCCTTCCCTGGAGGACTCAAAGGTTGCGTGGTGTCCTTGTTCAAGGTGGTGGGTCTGCTGGGTGGGTGTGGGTCTCAATTCTGTGTAACTTACTCAGCAGCCAGAAATCTGGCTCCAGATGTTGCTTGCCTGGAGGAGCACAAAGTGCACTCCCGTTAGCATTGCCTTAAGTGTCCACTGTCAGATCACCAAGCCAGCCCCTGGGACACAAATGTAGGAGCTTGGGAATTTCTATGCAGGAGTAATGTGATTTTCATGCATTATTCTTAAGACATCAAAGTATGGGAGACTCATTCAGATAGGTAAAAGTTTAAATATCAGCACATGTAACTCTTCAGGGAGATTTTTAAACTATTTCCTTGGTCTTTACAGTTGAGTACAATACTTATTCCTAAAGTCCTTTTTGCATTGATTCCAAGTATCTTCAGGGAACTGTTTTCTACAGTGTAGTCATAAGTCACCAGGAAGCAGTTCTGAGAATTATTTATAACTCCCTGGGATCCTGGAGCCACTGACCAGATTTAGGCTGAATTAGTGGTTTATGACCTAGGCTCTGTCATCAGGGTGGAAGCAATACTGACCCTGCTGTCCCTGCAGAAGTCCCCTCAGGAAATGCTTCCTGAGGCTCTTACAGTGAGAGGGGACATTGGGCCCTCCCTCTCCTGGTGTCTCCTACTCCTTGCTCTGCTATCTTAACCACAAGCAGAAAGAATTCCTATCTCTCAGGCAGTATCTGAATAAAGAGTGTCCTGCAGTCTTTCCTCAGGATGTATTTAGTGCATCCTAATCTTGAGAAAGACCAACTCCCTGAACTTCAAGGCTAGAAATAATTAGACAAGAAAATCCCTCTCTGGATTTTGCATACTGTCAAAAATGATGAGTAGTGGAAAACTTGCTTCAAGTCAGATTCCTTACTCTCCCTGAACCTTTGCACTGTATTGTTTATAGAAGAAGCGAACGTACTGCGGCACGATAAGGTGAGTGTTTCTATTTCTGCTCATCATGAATTGCTACCATAAGCAAAGACACAGCCAGATGGCTGCAGATGTCCGTGAAGCACAGTGATGACCTGGGATTGCTCAACACCCTTACCTTCTCACTCACCTCGTCTTGGCGGCAGAAAGCCCCTTCTTTGTCTTGAAAAGCAAGAGGAATGATTTAGTTCACTGAAAAAGCAATAGATAAGCTTTTATACTCTCTTTTAATTGTCTCTAAAGCTAGCCATCAGAATACAGGCAGAAGGGCTGCAACAGTGGCTGTGTGTGGCAGTGGTGTGCTATGCTGTAGTGGTTTTTTTTTTTTTTTTTTTTTTTTTTTTTTTTTTTTTTTTTTTTTTTTTTTTTTTTTTTTTTTTTGCTTTTTTGTATTTTGTACAGGGTTTATAGGGTCTCACTACACAGATCAGACTCATAGTGATCCTCCTCTTTCCAGCTTCCCAAGAGCTGGGAATGAGCACCACACCCAGTCTCAGCTGCCCTCTCAGTGTGCCTGGGGGTGGGGCTGGCATGGCACACCGGAGATTGAACCCTGGTTGCTGAGCCTTCCTAAGCGGGCGATTTAGTCTGCTGAGCTATTTGGCCAGCCCACCTTAGTGGTTTTGCTGGGCCAAGAAGAGAAAGCTCGGTAGTGGGCACCTTATCTGGAGGGAAGGGGGTACAGAGAGAACGGGAGGCCTCCTTGCTTTCCTCCTTTTTGCATTTCCCCCTTCCTTTCCTCTTCTTTGTTTTAATGTTTCATTTTTTATCTTACATAGACTAGTTTTATTAATGTGAAGACCTGTGGATTTTTAAAACATCTGCACCATTAAATATTCTCCCCCCTCCTCCATTTCCTCCCCCCTTAGGTATTTCTTCAATACTGTCAGAACAGCCTGTACTCAGAGCTTGGATCACAGGCTCCCGAGAGGTCTGAACATGCATTTGTATCATTGAGTGTCACTAAGTACAATAAAGCACCGAGATTATGGGAATTTGTATTAGGTTACCAAGTCTGATACGTCATGTGAGGTGGTAGGACAGCTAGCGTTCCCTGGCACAGTTTTCTAGCATGGCCTTTTTGCAACCTGTGTGGTTTTTAAGGAAATAGCTGTTCTAGTTGGGTGGCAGGGAATGAGGATATGTTAGGAGCACCCCTCTTATCTTCTTTTAAAATTGTGCCAGAGATCGGGAACAGAGAAAAGCAGTCCAGGCTGGCTGGTGGTCCTTCCCACTGACCTGGCCCATGAGGTGACTCATGCTGAAATGCACTTTTTTGTTACAAGGTGTACTAAGAGAGTTTGGGCATTTATGGGGTCTGAAAGATATATTCCTACATAGTTTTGGGGAGAACGGTTGTGTTTTATTTTCTTAATGCCTGGAGTGTCCCTACGCCATGCGACTGTGCTGCTGAAGGTTCCAGCAACAAAACCCTGCAGCCATCTGCAGCTTGTTCCCATGGAAATCCTGGCTGATGGTAGGAGGAGAAGCAGGTAAAATCTGGTTGCATCTGTTTGTGCATCCTGATCTACTCAGGCGGCTCCAGGTCGCCTGGCTTGTGGTCTCTCTGAATCTGCAGATGCTGTGAGTTTCATCATGGCTCCATTTCAGTGTCCTTTGACCAGTGAAGAAAATGTCAAATACAGGTTGCTGGGGTTTCTTAAGTAAAGCAAATAAAGCCCTTCTAATTGGGAATTATTTTTTACACCTGAATCTGAGTTCACATATGACATTTGTGTGTGTGTGTGTGTGTATGTGTGTGTGTCTTTGTTTTTACTAGTTATAGAAGTTTGCTGGTCTGTGCAAGAACCCTGGTCCAGGAGTAAGGAAAGGTGCCTGGCCTGTATTTCAGCCCAGGGCTGGCATGACTGGTCTGTGGCCTGAGTAATTGCAGGAGATAGAGAAGAGCCACACACTGTACTGGATGTACCCAAGGGACCAAGGAAGCTCTTTAAGGGCCAGAGGCACAGCAAAGATGGGACAGGAAGTGATAGTGTGATGGTGGCAGTGATTACCAGGTCACTGAAAGTCATTGGAAGCATAAAGACATCTCCTAGCTTGCCTAGAGCAGAACATTAAGACAGAAATTAAGCAGGAGAGGATCCTGAACTCTGCCAAAAAATGCAGATGTAGGAAGAGTGCTGGTGACAGTGGCACCTCTGCTGATATTCAGAATAGGCCTTTGATTCCAAGCAGGGTAAGAAGTAAAAGCAGGTTGAATCCTGGTGCCAGATAGTGATAGGGACATCAGGAAGGTGTCTGGAGTTTGAACTCATCCTAAGCTTGTCTTAAGAGTGGCTTCTCTTAGCACCTGATTATCAGAACTAAGGTACAAATTGGGGTTAAACTTGCCACCATACTGACTTGCATCTGGAGCTACATATGGCCCTGCATTATCCACTCATCTGGACTGAACATGTGAATCAAAGCTCCAGTGGACGATGTGTGTGCAGAAGCAGGGTGGGAGCCGGGCAAGCGATGCACTGCAGAAGTGAATGTGAGTAGGTTCTTAAAGGAAATTCTAGTTCATTTGTAGGGCATACGGTTGGCACCAGACTCTTTTTTAAAAAAATTATTTATTTTCTGATTAATAGGACAGTTTAAATAATTAATACATTGTACATTGTTATCTTTTTAGTGGTTATCCATAGTACAAGATACAGAAAGGACATCCTATGAAATATTATTAGTATAAATCTTTCTTCTCATTGATTTAAGTGAAAGTAGGTGCAGCACCAGACTCCTCCTCTACTTTTTTCTCTTCCTCCCTTTTACACCTTGCATCCTACCCTACAAATTTACATAAGTAAATAATAAAAGAATAAACATCAAGAAGATTCTTTAAAGGGAAAAAAACAAGCCATACACACAGCAAGAATGAAGATTGTGGAGATTGGGTGTTCCCCATTTGCTTTGATGCGTGCTAGCATTCTTTGATTTAAGCAGAAGATAACATTAGCGGAGGCCTAAGTCATGTGATCAAAGGGAATACTGTGAAACCGGGTGCAGGAATGCACAGCCACTGGAATAGTCAAGTGTAGTCGAAACTACCTCATTCTTGCCTGTGCATCTTAAAAAGTCAACTTCAGGCCAGCCAGATACCTCAGTGGATTAAAGCACCTGCTTGGGCAGATGCAGTGACTGGGGTTCAAACCCCTGGTGTGCCATGCCAGCCCTGCCCTCAGGGCACACTGAGATGTCTGGGTGTGGTGGTGCGTGACTGTAATCCCAGTGCTTGGGAGGCTGAAAAGAGGAGGATCACTATGAGTCTGATCTATGTAGTGAGACCTTATAGACCCTGCACTAAAAAAAAAAAAAAAAATTCCAGGACAGAGTGGATGCTTGGATTGTTCTCTGCCCAGGGAATCTTAGTTAATTCTTCTACCATACTTTATCCAATAGGAAGAGTATGTTTTTTTAGTAAAGAGAGGTCATGTGTTTCAAGAAGGGAGCATCAACAGATGAATAGATGAACATAAAGTGGGAAATCATTTAGCCTTAAAAAAATAAAAAATCATTATACATGCTAAAATGTGAGAGAGCCCTGAAAAAAAGCTAATGACAAATAAAATTCAGACACAAAAGCACAAATATGTTTCTACTTATCTGAGGTTTCCATAATAATCAAACTTATAGAGACAAATGATAGCACTACCAGAGGCTGGCGAAAAGAGAAATGGAGGCTACTGTTTAATGAAAATTGGGTTGCAACTTGAGATATGAACATGTCCTGCAGATGAACAGTGGATATGGATGTTTGTAGTGCCACTGAACTGTGAGCCTATGGTAAGGCACACAAAGTCAACCCATGTCACGGGAGGAAGGTCGAGGTTGTTCAGCCTCCCAAGTGCTGGGATTACAGATATGAGCCATCACGCCCAGTCTCATTTGCTGCTGTCTCAGTATACCCCACAGCACACAGGAGATTGAGCCCTGATAGTCCACTGGGAAATCTGGCTGGCTCTACAATCCCTTTTTCTTTACTACAGATAGTGACAATGGCTCCATCATGTACATCATGGGAACTGGGTTAGTTATCCTATGCAGGCACATAGCAAGCATTAACCATCCACTATAAATGGAAGACATTTCTACCAATGGAATGGAGAGCTGTTTGTCTATCATCTGTATTACAGGGGCGTGGGTGACAGGCAGCGTGGACCGCCACTTTCTAAAGTTGGTATCCTGGTGGTAGCTGTCCTATTGGTTGAAAGGGTTAGAATAAAAGTAAGCATTGAATAGAAAGTAGTTGTTTGTATCCATGGTACAAAAATCTAATCAGGCTTGAGGGATGGTACTCTGCCACTTCTGTATTCATTCAGCTTATACAGTCCTCAGGGGAAGGCCCTCCTGAAGTCATGATTTCTGTGAAGCAGCTGGCATTTCTAGCTGAGTGTCTCTGAATGGCCTGCTAGCAGTGGAGCTGTTAATTAACATCCATAAAAACCGGCAAGTACTGTCTATTGGATACATATAACCTAGGTCTGCTGTAGAATTTGGGCAAATAAAAGAATGATTGGTCCCAGGCAAAATTCCAAAATTTCAGTTTTGGAATCCAGAGTCCTATTTCTATTCTGACTGATTTTTGCTGACATGAGACACAAGACGCAGAACTGAAACAGGTTTTATTATAGGATTCCTCTGGTGTTGTCTCTTGCCTGAAGTAAAACCTTCAGAGTGGTTTAATACTGAGTTATGATTTGATTAGGCTCAGAGGACATCCAAAGAAATGCTACTAGCTTTGTAATGTTTTTGGCAGCATTTTCTGGTCACTCTATAGTAATAGGATTTGGCTTTTTTACTCTTGGTTCTAAGCTGGGAACTCAGTTCTTTCTTGTATGTTCATATTTTAGGGGAGGGTCTACAGGGTGCTCAGGGTCTCACTACTAGATTGGACTTGTAGTGATTCTCCTGTTTACAGACTCCCAAGAGCTGGGATTACAGGAGCTCACCACAATGTCCAGTCTCAATTGCCATCTCAGTACTCCCCCTGGGGTCTCAGTGCGCCCTGGGGGTGGGCTGGCACAGCAGGCTCAGGCAATGAACTCCCTGCTCCTGTGCCAGCTTGCAGGTGCTTTAATCTGCTGGGCTATTTGACTAACCCTAAGGGAATCTACTTCTAACAGCTGGATGGACACTGTGGTCCCCAGGCATTGCTTCTCCAACACGTCCAAGGGCCACGTGACTTTACTGCTTTCTCACTGTCATGTCCTTGAAGGTCTTAGTCTCAAGATTTTATTTCTTCCCTTTGAGTTTGGCTGTTATATAACTTGTGTCTTTCTGTATGTGCATGCACACACAAATGTACTCAGTTAATCTCCTCTTTCAAAGACCTTGACCTTCCATTCTCTCTGGCTTGACCTTGATTGACTTTGACTGCCCTACATTCTTAATGTAATTGTTGTAAACTACTCATAACATGTTATTTTAATCATTTTTCTTTAAACTAGCTTTTCTACCTATTCTGGATGCTGGAAGTGGAAGGGGTACTTCCTATATATGCTCAACTTCCATATTGTGTTATTAAATTCTGGGGATTTCAATTTTTGACCACTGAAGGAACCAGGGAACTATGGTGGCACTGCCTTCATAGAACATACCCTCCTTGGTCTGGTGCCTCATGGCCTTGAAGTGGCCAGTCCATGCCAACTGGGTCTCACCGCAGTCTGTTAGGGGAAGAGAACGGCTCCTTCTCCTAGGAGTAGTCTTTGGAAGGCATTGAAATGACTGATTCACTTTTCAAAAAGTAACTTCATTTTCATGCAAATAAAAAGATAGACAAGAGTTGGCATGGTGGAATAGGAGAAAGAGATGGCAGAGGAAAATGTAAAGCAAATAAATAAAAGAAGCAGAAAGGGAAGCATAGAATGAAAGCAAAGAAAAAAAGAAAGGAGGCTGAGGAAAAACACAGTGGTCCAAGGTACAAGAGGGAAGAAACAGTAGAGGGGAGAGTTGGAAGGAAGCAGTAGGCAGCAGAGTGATTTCCTCTTCTTGGAGGGGTCATCTCCCCTCCATCAGCCTCCTCCAGCATCCAGAAGCCTTAGTCCTGCTTCCATCTGGCTGTGGCAGACAGGGAGGCCCTCTCTGGCCCCATCCTGCCCTTGTCAGACACACTCGGTCTAGCACATGCCCTGGAATGTGCCTCAGCATGGCTGGAGAGAAGGAACACAGTGCCTCAGAAAGTGGCCAGTTGTTCTTTTGCACAATTTCAAGACACTGAGTTCAGGGCAAGGATGCTGTGCCCACATTTACTTATTCTTTGAGCAGGGATGAGAACATGTTAGGGAAAATTCTCCGCTAGCCCAACTTCTGTAGAGCAGGTGGCAGCAGTGGCATTCCAACGTGAAAATAATTGTAATGAAAGGTGTTTGACAGAGTTCTGGAATGTTCTTGAAGATGTGAAGAAGCAATGTAGTTCACTGACCGTTCTCATTCAGCACCCTGTTCTGCAGGTTTTGCTCTAGTACATGGAATTAACATGAGGCCTCTGAATCATAAGACTGATGAATTCCAATGAGTTTTGTCTTTAAACAGCAAGTTTTGGAGTATACAATGCAATTAGAAATTTCTAGCATTTCATTCTATTTGTAAATTGCTTTTATAACTATGGGATTAAAGAGCTGAAAGACATCTTAGAAAGATTGTCTAAGTGCTAAGTGTTAAGACTGCTTTTCAACTCCAGCTCTGAAAACTTAATTATTTGTGTCTTTAAATAAACCATTTAATCTCTCTCTCTTTCTCTCTCTTTCCTTCTGCAGAAGAAAATGGTTGAACTAACCATGAGGTTACTTTGGTTCTCATACTCTTTTATATTTTACAGGGAGAAGCTGAGTGTCTGAGTGTCCTGGCCAGGGATGACTCAGAGTTGGGGTGCCTGTCGTCTTACTTTGCCCATAGATGGTGCCACACCTGGGGGTGTGGTGCTGTTCGGCTTCCATGGGTTGAATCAGTGTTGGCTCATATGGGGTTTGGGGAGCTTTGCTCTTCAGGAAATGAACCTAGTTCTTGGTTTATCCTTGGTGTCTTTCTCCTGAGGAGCTCATATCCCTACAGGAACATAGTCTCTTCTAGAGAGAACAAGGCTGGAGATTTTCTGATTTGAATGTTAACACCTTTTCAGTGGAATTGGTTGGCACCTCGGACTTACCCACATCTTCAGGCTGTTTCAGCTTTTTTCCTTGGCTTCAACTTTTAAATGCCGACTGGACAAATCTGAATAAGTGAATCATAGGCTCGGATCCACCAGGTCAGACACTGAGCTTATCTGTTCTATATCCATCATCACAATTCACAGCATGAACAGTGACCCAAAGGCCCAAGCCAGGCAAATCTAGGCCAGCCTTGATATCTCTCCCTCTCCTGGCCACTTCCCCCAAGTTGTGTCTGTGTTAGGAAGACCCTAGCCAAGTACCATAGACTGGGTGACTTCAGACAATTGAAATACATTATCACACATCTATAGAGGCTAGAAGTTCCAAATCAAGGTGCTCCTAGTGCCTTAGGGGAGAATTGCTTTTGGTGATCTTGGTGACTTCTGGTATCCTTGGTTTTTGGATGCATGACTTGAATCTATCTTGTGTAGCATTCTTTTGTGTGTTCTTTTATAAAAAAAACCTCTAATGATATTGGATTTCGGCATGCACTCTGTGTATCTGTCCAGACTCCATTACTAACTGGGGTCATAGTCACAGATGCCAGAACTGGAACTTCAGATCTTTGTGTAGGACACGGGTCCAGATATGGGAGCTTAGTCCTATGAATTCTGTATGCTAACTTGGTCTGAAGTCTGGTTCGTCCATCCTTGTTGCCTTTCTCTTGAAGTTCTTGTCTAGCCTACCCATCAAAGGCAGGAAAACCCTTTTCCAACAGCCTTGGGAGAGTATGAAATTATTTTTAAAGTAGAGTGCTGGATAGAGTTATTGGTTTAAGAAGCAGATGTAGCTTTAAAACTTTACCAGATGTTGCCAAAGAGCTGTTTAAATCTGCAGTCTTACACACAGTGCACACGAAGTGTACACTCTTGCCAACACAAGGTTCTATCTGTCTTCTACATTTTGCCCAGCTGTTCAACCATGGTGTTTCCATGTTTCATTTGTATTTTCCAGGTGTCAGAGATTCAGACTGCAGCCCAGCGCAGTGCCTTACAGAGTATGCCGCCTGGTCCTGCAGTCTCTCCTTCTCCAGGCAGCCCCTGTGCCTCTGAGCTTTCAGGTGGGGCTGCGGATACCTTGTCTCCGTGTGGCCCAATGGGAGGCTGGGGCTGTAGGCTCCTTCCTGATGGAACAGGCACGCAGTGAACTCAGATGCCCCAGGTCTGCGGGGCAGCTCCTCTTTCTATGAGGGTGCTCTTGGAATCATCCTAGCTTGGCTTGGCTGGGGGCACCTGGAGGGGGCATTCTAGGCCTGGTTAAAGTGCTTACCCTGGTCACACACCTCATTGCCTGGATGACTCCCCTTCTGCACGAGCGTGAAATTCTTCTTTTCTGCTTTGTGAACCTGAATGCTTGCTCCTGGTAGCGAGAGGAAATGGCAGGGAGACATACAATATCCAGTTGTGCCAACTCTTTATGAGGCTGAAGGGCTTGGGGCATGTCCTTGGCACTGTTTGGTACATGTGGCTTTGTTGAGATGACCAATTTTGGCTCTGGAGCTTTAACCAGGATTTTAGGAAAGGGAGAGCATGGTGCTGCATGTGTGTTCCCTTTGTGTACACAAGTGGGGAGATGTCTGTGGCATGGCTCAGGCTCTTAGCCTGGGAGTCGCAGCATCTTCAAAGTCCTCCCTGCAGGTGGCCCTTCTGCTTGGACTCCACACGGTTTTATATTGCTCAGGTCTTTTGAAAAAAACATTCGCTACTTCTGTATATACAAAAATTTAAACACCAATAATTCACCTTGGGAATCTCTTTTTTACTAGCTTGTGGAAAGCAAAAGTATAAAAACATTGTCAGAGGGAAAAGGCTAAATTTTAAATTATTTTCTAAATGCTGCATGTACATCTTCGGAGTAGTTTGCTATTTTAGTTCTGAAGTCCCACAGTCCCTTCTAGAGATATTCCCAAATAGAAACAACATGGGCAGAAGAAAATCAAGGAAAGAAAGGAGGAAAGAAAGAAGGAAGGGAGGAAGGAAGGGAGGGAAAATAAGAGGGCAGGTAAACCTTAAGCACTGACTGACCCATGACAATGGGATTCCTGAGGCCTGGGCAAGGTAGCTGGGTTGTCAGTGTCTCAAGATTTCATTTTTAGCTAAAAAAGAGTTCATTGCTACCTAGAATTTTCAGCAAAGATTCCACTGTGAGCCTGATTCTTAGCCCAACAGGGAGGTGCTCATCTGCTCACTGCCTCCCAGATCTCTGAGCTGCCTTTCTCTGTGGAGATGGTGCAGAGAACTCTCCGAAAGATTTTCAATTGAATTTTGTACTCCAAGGCTGTCTATATCCCAGACATCTGATGATGCCTCAAGGTTTGGTCAAGTGCCTGAAATGATGCAATGCGACTCAGAGCTGTGTAAATTCTGACCTGAAGTACAACTCTGAAGCCTGTTTTGCTGGCCAGGCCTTGAGCACCAAAGTTGCCTTGGAGCTTGGGCTGTAGGAGCTTAGGTGAGCCAGTGCTTGCTTCTCAAAGGACAAACTGAATCTGAGTTAAAAAGCCAAGTACTAAGGGAGGGAGAGGATAGAACAGCATAGTAAGCTAATAAATGTGGAGGACTACTTGAGCAGCAATCCTTGAAGTAAGAGCGATTATCTTCATTTTGGCTCAGCCTGACCCTATTGCTTTGTATTGGTTTGTACAGAGCTAGCTAGGACTTCTCGTTATCCTTTCAGCTGACCTTAAACAATGTATGTTGGTCTAGCTGAGGTACTGGTAGTAATTTTTGAAGATGGCATATGTGTTTCCCTGACAACTCACACCTGCTGCTTTCCAATATGAGCCAGGTCAAGACAGGGCGATGAGCTCCATGCTGTCAGCTGGGATGGAGCCTCAAGATGGAGGCTATGGCTTCCTGGGGCTTGGAAGATTGCACATCAGAGCTGAAGCACCAGACCCTCGAAACATTAGGTGCTATCTCAATAGCATAATGCAAATTACTCTCTCTGCATAGACAGAGGTAAATGCAGACCACCCACCTAGCCCAGCTCAGGGTAACCACCTACTTCCCACAATTCTCTTCCTCAAGCCATGCCTCCTTCTTGGCTGAATAAAACCTGAGTGTGGCCCTGGGTTGCTGTGTTTGTTTCAGAAAGTCATCTTTGTGGCTGGATTTAGGGCCCCCTGGCTCCCCAATAATTAAAAATATGTTTTAGTATCTTTACTTTCACTGTGAGTTATACTGGGAGTAATAGATTGGGATTAACTTGGTGGGATTCCAATAATGTATCTTTGGCATTACAGATACTGACTTCTTGGACTGAGAAAAACCTGGAGGGGACTTGTACAAAGAAATAGAAAAATTATCTGACTCATTAGTATTCAAAGAAATGTACATGTAAAATGATTACATTTTTCCACATATTAAATTGACAATGATTAAAAAAGGAAATATCCAATTACTGAAAAATAAAATACTCATATCTTTCTGTGAGGGGTTAATTAAAAAAAATTCTTGAAGTATAATTTTTCTATCTGTACACATTTATGCACACATTTGAACCAGTGACAATGATCTCAGAAGTTTACTTTTTTTATTTTTATTTTCTTTTGATGGAACTGAGGATTGAATTCAGGCCTTTGCGTTTGCCAGGGAAGTGCTTATTTTACTGAGCCATCTCTCTGGCCCTAGAAGTTTATTGTTGAAAATACACAGTGATTTGACTATGGGCTGTTGACTGTACTCTTATTTGGGAATAACGGAAACCTAGAGATAAATTGGTACAGCTAACAAGAGAGTTACCACTGAAAAATTGTGGCTTATCCATAAATTAAACACTATTCAGTCATTAAAATGTACGTTTGAACCATTCCCTCATTACCTGTGTGTCGCAGGCCCCGGGGTCTCATCATAACAATCTCAGGGCGTGGTCCAAGCCTCTCCTGGCCTTCTCTATCGAGATCAACAGACACACTGACTTTTGTGTGTGTGAGCGCACTGTCTAAACAAAACACTTTTAATATAAAGAAGATGCTGGTAAGGCCGGGCGTGGTGGCGCATGCCTGTAATCCCAGCACTCAGGAGGCTGAAACAGGAGGATTGTTGCGAGTTCGAGACCAGCCTGAGCTACAAGTGACCTCGAGGCCAGCCTCAACTGCATAGTGAGACCCTGTCTCAAAAAGACAAATAAAAAAAAAAAAGATGCTGGTAGGTGCTTAAGCCACTGAGCTGTCTCCCCAGTCCTCATAAAGAAGATGGTAATAAAGCATAGCAAAAAAAAAAGACAACAAGGCAGCAGGAACAGGTTAAGTTTCCCCTTTGGTGACTGGTGGTTTTGTTCTTTCCTCCTAAATTTTCCCTTCCTGAAATATTTCTAGCTCCCTGGTGAGGAGGAATCACACATACAAGGCCTAACTGTAGAGAGTCCTTAACATAATTAACCACTCATTGTTATTCCAATGAGTGGTTGTGTTTGACAGATTAGCAGATCTCTGTTTATGGTCTTTTTTGTTTGTGTAGAAGTTGTGACTTACCTTCAATCTAGATATGTTTAATCAAGCCTGTTCCCTGGGGACCCAGGACGTTAACTAACAAATCTCTGTAACTTTTCTCTTGTTTCTAGAACAAAATACCGGGACACCCAAAATTAAAGAGGAAAGGGTTTTCTTAGCTCACAGTTTGTGGAAGTTTCAGTCCTTGCTCAGTGGGCTCCAAGGCAGGAGGGGCACATGGCAGAGGGTAGATGTTCATAGAGGGGGAACACAGCAAAGACAGCAGGAGCAAAAAGGGAGGGGCGGCAGGAGAGAGCAAGCCCCTTGCCCTCGCTTCTACGGCACCCAGGTACCCAGGCTCTGCCAGAGGCCGGCTATGGCGCTCACACCCATAGTCCCAGCATTAGACCATGGATAAATCGCAAGCTCTAGAAGGTTGCCCCATGACTGCCTGAGGCTCTGGGGGACATCCAGGCACAAACCATAACAAATGCAACTGGCTGCAAAGGTCTGCAATAGGAGCAGATGTGCAAATGAAGAGCCCTTCACACAGGTGTGCTGGAGAAGATGCCTTCGTGGTTTTCCTAATGATGCTTTGGAAATTTCAATCTAGGTGTGATGGAAGATCCACTCGAGATTCCCCCGGGGGGTGACACGCACCTCAGATGTCTGTGCTCTTGCATTCAAACCTGCCCTTTACTGAGAGATGTTCCTCTCTACTTGAACTTCGTGCAGATCACTGGTGCTTTGTCTTAAGAACACTGTAAGACCTCCAGAGACTGGAAGCAACGTAAAAAGTATTATCAGAGCACATTTTGCACATCACATGGTTCACCCTTTCAAGTGATTTTTAAAGTGAATTTACCAAATTGTGCAGCCAGCACCATAAATCTACTCTGCATTTTTTTTTTAACTCCTAAAGTGATTCCTCCTGTCTATTTACCACTAACCTCCTGGCCACCACCCTTGGTGCTCCACAGTCTGCTTTCTGTTTTCATAGTATTAGCATTTTGGGGAATTTAATATAAGTGGGATCAGATAGCTGCATGTGCGCTCTCTTCGTCCTGGCCTCCGTCACTGTGCGTAGTACTTTCTGGGTTCATCCACACGGTAGCAGGTCTCTGTGGCTGGTTCCTATTTTTCTTTTTCTTTTTTTTTTTCATGCTGATTCACATTCAGTTGTGTGGATATAAAGGTAAACTGACTGTAGAAGTTGTCACTGCTAACACATTTCCACACAGGGTATATACAGAAAAGAAATGAACCTGCTGAACTTTTGGTGGCATCATGAAAATGGGTTTCCAAGACAATGTTTCTAGGGGGAATAGGTTATTTGTTATTTTAATTTGCAAATCAAAAACATTTTAAAAGGAGAGGACAAAATGCAAAACACAAAGCAGAGAGGCAAATTTTTACTACAGAAGCTTCTCCCCGCTAAGGTGCCAAGAAGAAAGGCGCTCTTCCTAAGTGGCCGGCCACCCACAGTGACGTTGTTAATGGGGACGTGGAGCAGTTTCACAAAGAAGCCGGTGAAGCCCATGATAGCACATCCTCCCGCTGTTGCATGGCGATCTTCTGGAATTCGTTCCTGTCTGGTTTGGTGCATCTTTTCACCAGCAGGATGGAGTCCTTCACAAACTGCCAACTCAGCTCAGCAATCTACGCTACCTGATCCATGGCTGCCTGTGCTTTTGACAGGGGCACGCAGGGACACACAGCAAAGAGCCTAGGCAAGAGCCCACCAGAACCCAAACCAGGATACTTGTTTTATAATATACTGCCTTGTGCAGCAATAACTTGAAATTTCACTTTAAAAGTAAGTACTCATTGAGCTCAGACCAGCTGATGTGCTAGGTTTTGGTCATATGGATGGGATTCAAGTCCCACGAGACCTTCAAAGCAAGCTCAAGTTCTTATGGGGTGGTAGACGCAGGACGGAAAGAGAAGAAATGAGAAGTGCTGGGTGCCAGCTGACTGTCAGGGCAGCCGGGTCTACAGTGCCCGCCTGAGCACCTATTCATATCCTAGGGCTCTTATTCCTGGTTTTTGGAGTATAATAAACAACTCTGTGTGGCAGGCAAGCAAGACAGTGTTGGGTCTACTACTACATTCTCTCCTGGTTGCATAACTTTTGATGACCTGGAATGAAGTTGTACGCACTGATCTAAATTTACTTGGTAGAATGCACGTGTGGCGGGCACTTCCCTTTGTTCATGTACCATGCAGACCCTGCCTTCCTTGCTGACAGGATCCAATTGTTTGGGGAGTAGCCAGAGCTACCTTTGTTGGGAGGTAAGGCCCTTCCTTAGATCTACTCCCTCTACTCAAAAGTGAAAGTAATAGGACAGTGTGGTCCAGTTTTGGCCAATAAGATGCAATGGGAGTCTGCTGAGTGCTGCTTCTGGGAAGGGTCTAGCTTTCCTGACATATAAGGGACATGGAATGGAATTTGCCCATTTTTCCTCCCTTGTTCTTCTTTTTTTTTTTTTTTTTTGAATTTTGTATTCTAGGGAAGGGTCTACACGGTGTTCAGGGTCTCACGACCAGATTGGACTCCTAGTGCTCCACCTGTTTACAGCCTCCCAAGAGCTGGGATTATCGGTGCGTGCCACCACATCCAGTCTCAATCACCATCTCAGTGAACCCTGGGGGCGGGGCTGGCACAGCAGGCCTGGGGATAGAACCTCTGGCCCCTGCACCTGCTTGCAGGTGCTCTAGTCAGCTGGAGCTATTTGGCTGGCCCTCCTTCCTTTGTTTTTGCCTGGAAGATGCTGCTGTTGATGCAGGTGGAATAAACATTCTCCAACCAAGAGATAGGAAACACCAAGAGGAAAACAGCTTGCTAAAGAAGGTGAATTTGAAAGTACGGCAGCAAACTTAGTCTCTGAGGGCATCATTGAGTGGCAGTGTGAACCTGGACCACTTGCCTCCAGACTTCTTGTTATTGAAGGAAAATAAAATATATTCATTTAGATTTTGGAAATAGAATTTTCTATTATTTGTTCCCCAGAGTATCCCTTAGCTGATATGTTTGGCAGATTCTTGGATGTATGGAAACTGAGACAGGAAAACAAATAGAAAATTTACTCATTGACTTCTTCACCCATCCAATACTGATTAGAATGAAGAGCAGGTACCAAATCCAGTAGTAGGTGTGGACTGAAATTGCATCCAAACAGAGGAAATTCCCTTGGGAGTAAAAATAGGTCTCATTTAGCCTTAGCACAATCAAGTACACAAGAGGAGGACTGAAGTCATCTTGTCTACTTGAGCATTTAATAAAAAGAATCGTCGCATTAAGTCCAGCACAGCCCCACACTGTACCAGCCCAGGCCCTGCTCTGGGACCTGCTGTAGGAAGTCTCCCACGGTGTCTGACTGCTAATCTGGGAGCCCTTCTAGTGCGGTGTGCCCAGGGGTGGCCCCGCATATGTAGAAGGACACGGGCAAAGTAGATGGTCTAGAGTGATGAGGATGATCTAATCTCAGGGAGTAAATGGACAAGCGGGGATAGTGAAGTAAGAGTGCATGCCTGAACATGCGTGCTTGCAGGTCTTGGGATGGTCCACTTGACCTCACTGCATTGGGCTTGAGATAGAAGCCGGGAGCTGGTGTACAGGATGTTGTATTCATCATTATGGTCGTGAGGGGGGATGGTTTCTAAGTCGCTTCCTGCTTCAACTTCTATAATTAACAAAGATTCATTAGTCAATTGGCTAATTAATTCATCATTTAGACATCTTTTATAATATGTCACACTGTCTAACCAGTTCTTTTCCTAATTCTTACTCTCCTAGAATTCTCTGGCATTTCGAACGCACCGTTGTTGCTTGTCTTGGGCTGTGGGTCATGAATCTTTTCTGACCCTTTTTTGGACCTCTTTTCCCTTCCTGATTCATGGGTGCTCCTTTAGTTTAGTATTCAGAGCTAGTTTCAGTTAGTAGATAGGTGATCCTTCATGCAGAAGTATGTCAGCACATTTCTGTACCTGTGTACACCTTGGTGACCTTGAAATTCTCTCCCCCCTCTAAATAAATCTCTCTCTTTCACTTTTTTTTTTTTTTTTTTTTTTTTTTTTTTTTTTTTTTTTTTTTTTTTTTTTTTTTTTTTTTTTTTTTTTTTTTTTTTTTTGCAGTACCAGGGATTGAACTCAGGACCCTATGCTTGCCAGGCAAGCGCTTATTCCACTGAGCTACCTCCCAAGCCTAAATGAATCTCTATTTTCTACACATTCAGGGAATCTTCACCTGACAATCTCTTCACCCTGTGTGTGACTGGCAGGGGCAAGTCTCCCCAAAACACCAATCTTTCCATTTTATTTCGCTTCCCAGAAATCGTCAGTGCTTGTTGATTGCTCACAAGAATAGGTTCACATCCCTTTTCCTCGTGGTTACAGACCCATCTAATCTGTCTCAACTTCCTTTTCCTGCCTTATCTCAAACTATTCTCTTAAAAAGTCCCACTCAGCTTAAATTGATCTTCCTGACACTTCATGTCATTTTTTAAAAATTGAAATTGCCTGCATGTTTTCTAGCCCCATCTGTGTTGCTCTTGCTCCATGCTACCCCTCCTCCCTGGATATCATCAACATCCTTGCTTTCCTGCCAGATGCAGCTGTAGAAAACCCTCTGTGGTCCCAGCCCGGATCACTGGTTCTTAAGTTATATATGATCCTTTCCATTTTGGGGGATTTTTCATTTATTGATGCACAATAATTTGCTTTTTAAATTAGTTGCTGTTTTTCTTTGTACATGTTCTGTGCATCCTTTCATGCCACCTCTCCAACACGAGTGACCCTGTAGGTCTTACATCTCTCTCCACAGCCTTCAGTGTATAAAATGACCCGTTTTTAACCGAAGTCAGTAAACACTTGCTTTTCCCTATGTGGCTGAATTCTAGAGATGGGAGGCAGTCTGGAGGTCTGCCTGCTGAGAAGCAGCTTGATTGATTAATAGTGTCTGGATCACGAACATTAGGCCTGTAAGCCTAGCTGTATACTCCAAATAGCAGCTTGGGACTAAGTGGCTTTTATTAGTGCATACCACTGCGGCCTGGCTTGTGAACTAGGGATAACCGGTGTGGTGCAAACGTAAATCTGAGACATGGCTAAAATTAACCTGTGGGAGAGTCTTTTCCAAGTCTGGTGGAAAGTTTAAAATCCCAGCTTTGATTAAGATTAATGTTTCTCATTGGATGTTCAGTTAAATCTCAAAACTGGCTATTTTTCGCTTACCACACGCAATATCACTTCATGCCCAGCAGGTGGCAGTAATTCTCTGCAGATTTAAAAAAATTTCTATTTTGCAAGTCTGACTCACGCAAACAATTTAAACTGTTTAAGGGGAAAAGGGGCATGTAGTATATATTATCTTGACAGGTAAGCATTTCAAAGAATCAGATTGTCTTCTGCTTCCATTATAAACATTCTTGGTTCTTCCTGTTACGGACCAACTTGAATAGGCATCTAACATCTCATTTTTTCACTTGCAGACCATGTCATTGTCAAGGCCATTTACAAGGTCAAAGGCAGAGCCAGGTTCTAATCCTGTCAGCTGTCTTCATTCTCTTACCCTGTCTTGGCCTGTATTTTGCCACTTAGAACTGAATCTGTGTGCTGCTAACCATGCTGTCACAAAAGTCAACACTGGTTTCATCTGACAGGACAACAGGGGAGTCACAAAATAGGGGGGCTTTGTGGACATGTTGTGCTTGTGTGTGTGTGTGCAAATTAAGAACCAGAGTTTTATGGAATTCTTTTCGTCGCATTCTTCTCTGTGGCATCTGACCCCGGGGTAAACCCTCTTCAGGTATTTTTCTTATGATCAAAAGATGCAATGAAGTGAAGAAGTGGAGGAAAGAAGGAAGGTGCATTAGGCCTGAGCTGAGCTGCACCCCTCACATGTTGCAGTTCAGACCCCCAATATAGCGGAGCTAAGAAATAATTTAAATGAAGCTGTTAGGTGCGCTATTTGTCTGATCGGCTTCCTTATTAAAGGGAAGATTAGGAGTTAGAGAGACAGCTGGGTGTGAGTGTGCAGAGAGACAGCCTTGTGAGGAGGTGGCAGGAGGAAGTGGAGGGCCACGCGAAAGTCAGGGACAGGTCTCGGAGACACCTCGACCTTGAAATTCCAGTCTGTGCAACTGAGCAGAAACTCCTGCTGTTTAAGCTGCTTGGTCTTCGGCCTGGCCTTCCTTATGGCAGTCCAAGTGAATCAACCCTGGGTGGGAAGAAAGAACAGAAGGAGAAACAACAGGGAGGGAGGGAGGAGAGAAAAGTAAGAAAGCGGGGAAGGAAAGGAGACAAAGAAAAAAAAGAGGGAGCAGAACAGGGCAGACAGGAAGAGAAGGCAAGAGGGCGGGAGCGGCCCAGGACTCCAGCGCCTGCTAACGGGAGACGTCTGGCAGATCCCAGCGTGATTGCGCTTGCTCTCCGGCGCTCTTAGCGTAGGACACTTTCTGGCCAACTGGCTTATTTTAGTAGCTCTCATTTCAGCGTATTTTGACTCAGGCAATAAGTTACACAGGGAACTGGGTGGTTCGTATATCTGGGTGAGGATAAATCACCCGCCGCACTGCCAAGCCAGGCAGCTGCCGTCCCTCACCGACTTCATGGAAACCGCCCGTCCGGGAGGCAGATGGAAGGTGGAAGTCTTTGGGAACGAGTCCGTATCCACGGCCAGAAAATTCCAGGAAATCCAGACACAGGTTTATTAGACTCATGTCTAGAACGAGAATTACAGCTCTAAGTGAAAGCGGAGAATGAGGAGTCCCAGCCCAGACGGGAAGTGCAGACTCCGATTTCTGACTAAATGTGAATTACTGGTTTTTCTTTTGGTATGAATGTATCTCATTCTAGAGGCAGGGCCTCAAGGCCTCAAGCAGTATTTCTCTGATATTTCTTCAGACTTTGTTTCTCAGGGGTGACATCTCATGGTGTGACTCTCATTCAGTCTCTCAGATATCAAACTCACCTGCTTCACCTGTCTCTTTTTCCCTCGGTTTGAGACCTGTCACACTCACTAATCTGAATGGGAGGGATAGTTCTTATGTCAGATAATGTATTTGGTTTTAAAGCCTAGAAATACAGTGCTTTAGGTCAGGAGCTTAATCCATTCTACCAGAGACATCTGACATTTTATTGTATTGTTAGGGATGTACCTTTGAATCATTTCTGTCCTCTATTTGGTCATACTACCTGGGGAGCAGTCTCTTCTTACAAGTGAATCAAGCAGTTATCTGAGAAAATCATTCCTTTGGCAAACACAGTTGAGCACCTACTAGGTAGGTGTCTGGCTTTGTACCTACTAGGTGTCAGGTATCAGGAGCTGAGGCCCAAAGACCATGCTGGTATCAACCTGTGCCTCTAGGGAAGATAGTGCAGTGGGGAAACCTAGAGTGAAGTGGGCGGGCCTCAGGGTACTTACAGAGGTTGGCTGTACAGGTGGTAGCTTCACAATGCTGAGAGAGAGGGAGGGACAGAGTCAAGTCGATTCCTTGGCCCCCAGGTGGGGAGAATACAGTGTGGGGTGAGGGACAGCAGTGTTACAGAAAGGCATGTGTGTGTGTGTGTGCGTGTGTGTGTGTGTGTGTGAGAGAGAGAGAGAGAGAGAGAGACAGAGACAGAGAGAGACAGAGAGAGACAGAGAGAGAAAAGAGAATTATTCACTGGTATAAGGAAATTCCAGTGCATTGGGAATTACTATGCCATATTTTTTACTTTAAGAAACTAATGACTTGGAGGGGGAGATAGCTCGGTGGAATAATTGTTTGCCTGGCAAGTGCAAGATCCTGAGTTCAATCCCTGATACCAGAGAGAAAAGAAACTAATGACTTTGAATCTGAAGAATGTCAAGCCTCAAGAGACCTCAATGGTACCAATCAGGAGGAATATGATATGTATTACATTCTTTTAGTTTTTTAAAATGTATTTAGTACAGGGTCTACAGGGCCTCACTATGAGATTGGACTCGTAACGATCTTCCTGTTTTCAACCTCTCAAGTGCTGTCTCAGCACGCTCCCGGGATGGGGCTGGCATGGTGTGCTCGGCATTGAACCCTGGCTGCTGTTCTCTGCTGAAGCAGGTGCTTTAGTCTGCTGAGCTATCCAGCCAGCCTTCATTCTTTAACACCATGACAATTCTAATATTCAAAGGCCAGCCTTGACTCTCTGTTTAACTTATACAATGTCCAATATGTACCATTTTTGCATCTCAAGTCATCATGACTTAGGAAGACTATGGAAAAGGACCCCAAGGGCAGCTCAGCACCCACATACAAACACTAAGTAACAAGAACTACGAGGAAAGTGCCAACGGAGGCTTTCTGGGCCAGCTCCAACCCTGAGCGGTAGACACACAAACAGGCCAGGTGTGCGCATAACTCACACTTCTCAGAGGCTGGAAAATGAGTGTTCATGTCACTTTCTTTGTCATCTGCAAACAAAACATTTTTCCAGGCCTTATGATATTCCATATCTGATGGTTCCTCAGGACGGATCTGAAGATACTTGTGAACCAGAATATTGTATTCAGCTCAATTTGTCTTTTTCTGTGCTAGTCACGTAGAATCCATAGACTTCCTAATAGTATTATAACTCAATTAAAAAAAATAGAATAGTAAAGTTGGGTTGTCAGTGTGCTCCAGATGGCTTGTAGTTTGCTTAGGCTGATGGAGAAGAGTGGACATTTTTTAGTGAATCTATAATTCTCTTGGCCTACACTGCCTTAAACATGGCTCAGAATAATAAGACTCTTCTTTCTTGACATGCATTCTGGGGCTTATTAATATACTTCTGCTTACAAGCCAGGAAGCATGTGCTGTTGGGGCCCTAGCTGAACCCCGTGCTGTCACATCTGAGAATATATTTCTCACTCCTGGGCTAAAGGAAAACCCAGAGAAGAGATGGTGCATGTTGTGATTGTCTAGGTCTTAGTCTGTAACTGAATACTGTATATGAGGTAATTTATAAAAAGCAGAAATTTATTGCTCAAGGCTCTGAGGGTTGAACAGTCCAAGGTGAAGGCTCCAGGAGGTTCACAGCCCAGTGAGGGTTTGCTCCTTGCTCCCAAAGTGGGGCCTTCCTGCCACATCCCCACATGATGAACTACTTTCCAAGCCTCTTTTTCAGGCCATTAATCTCCTTCATGAAGGTTGCATCCTCACAGACTATTCACATTCCAAAGGCTCTGTCCCTCAAAGCTATTTCACTGGGGATTAGGCACTAACATAGAAATTCTGAGGGACTACAAAAAGCACCCATAACATCTAGCAAGAACACACATAAGAAGAAAAACAAACACCAGGATAAAATACATATTAATGAAACCTATATTAACAAAACCTCCTTGAAACTCTGTACAGCAGTGACTGCCATTATACCCTCTGAGCTTACAATATGATAGACATATGTCTTGCAAAGCTCAGGTCCCACAGCTCTCTCTGTATTGAAATTTGGAATTCCAGGCAGAACTACTCCTGATGTGTAAGGTTCAGGGTGGGCGCACAGATGGAGGCTGATTAACTTTGGTCTGATATTTAGAAGTTGTCAATCAAGTGACCACTACATACAGCATATTCTGTTCTCTAACTATATCTGATACACTATCGTAATGACCCAGAAGGATGAGTGTGAACTGAGTTTTGGACTTTTTGGAGTTTTACACCAGAGCATGTCACCCTGCCCAGCGTGAACTCTCTTTGCATTTGGACCTCAACCTGCAGTGGCTGTCTGTTGGCCTCCTGTTGGCTCTGCCCGGTGCTGGCATGCTGGCTTGGAAATGGGCTTAGAGATGTCTTCAGCAAACTCTGGGATCTCAGTCTGGGATCAAGAGTGATGTGGGTTTGTGGGAAAACTTTTCCTATCATTCCAGACTCTTTTCCTCTTAAGGAGCACACGGCAAAAGTCCAGGATCCTTCTTAGGTCAGTGTGACGCTGAGTCTGGGTTCTGGAACCGACTGTGCGGCTAGATGTCTAGACGAATCATGTCCCGTCACTGGCTTGTATTTTTCTCATGTCTAAGCTCTAGGAATCAGAATAAATTATGGTTCTCAAACCTGGGGGTAGATTATAGTCAGGTTTTAACACTTAATTTATCAAGGTCACTGTTTAGGATGGCTTCCAAGGTTTGTGGGCCAGTCTTTAATTATCAGTGAGTGGAATCTTCCATTATTTTAAGTGAAGAACCTGGTGACTAATGGAAGTTGTACAGTGAGCTTGTGACAGAGTGAGGCTGGACGCAGGCCAGCTAGTGCTGCCTGCGCTGCATGGCCTCTTTATCCTTTGTCCTAACCGTTAGGATGACTTCCGTTTTGAGGAGAGATGGATTTAGGCTGTGGAGTAATTCTGGCCAAAGTAAAGAGAGGCTATGTGTTTTTGTCTAGACAGAATCCTGGCACTAGTAAGAATCTGTTATTATTTACAGCTAGTACTATTTAGCTCTTGTGTATGCTTTTGTGGCCAAAGGAAGAGAGAGTTTGGCTAGGTCAATCTGTTTAAGACTAACAACAACAATATATTCCAAGAAAGGGTGGAAGATATTTATATCATGTACGGTCACAAAATTCACTGATTACAGACATTTTCACTATGTCACAATGTCATAATACTGAAGAGGACCTGAATATGCCTGAATATGCCACTTCAGAATATGTTACTTTGCCTCAAAGATTATTTTGAGCTGAAGGCAACAGAAGTGGCAAAAGGTTTTCTGTCTTGTTCCTTTCTTTTGCGGGACCAAGGATTGAACTCAGGACCTTGTGCTTGCCAGGCAAACGCTTAGTCTACTGAGCTGTCTCCCTGGCCCTTGTCTTGTTCCTTTCTGCTGAAAGCAGGTAATAGATTTCCCATCAGGAAAGTGTCACCCTTTCTTCCCGCTATTCCAGGCAGAGAAGATGATTTATCCCTGGGGATGGCACTGACCTGAGTCTGTTTGACAAACCTTACTAAATAACCTTATCTGCCCTCACGGTCCAAGCCACAGCAGTGGGTCTGGGCTGAGTTCCTACACTGGTTTGCTTGTGTGGCTGGCTATTGGCAGCAATGGTCCAGAGCTCATGCTGAGAGAACATTCACTTGCAGCCTTTTCAGTCTGATGGTGTCGGGGGAGTTGAATCTCTCACCTGATGGCTGCCCCAAGGGGGAGTCCCTCCACACACCCAGTATGGGCGAGGGAGTTTGTGGTGTTCTCTGGTCTTACTTCAGGAACTACGCAGTGTAACGTCTGCCCTACTTTGTTGTTTAAAACCCCCATAAAGCTGCCCTGATTCATGGAGCTGGGGCACGGCCTGCCCCTTAGAAGGAGTGTCACTGAGCTTTCAGGCATGTTTTGCAAGGACTGGCGATAGTGACAGTGCTGAGGAGAGCAAAGCTGGGGGCCTAAGGGAGGGCCGGACTGACAGCGCTTTGCAGTATGTGCACAGTGATTTCTAAAATGCTCAAAGGTTAATTACCATGAAATTTTAAGGAAGAGATGCAGAAAATGAGGTGGCTGTGCACTTTTCTGTGAAAAATGTGAACCCAGGAAAAATAGCAAAGCCAACTCTGCTAATTCTTTCTTCCTCTTTTCCTTTCCTTTCTCTCCCTCCCTCTTTCCTCTCTTTCTTGATTCCACTTCAGGAATCCAAGCCTTAAGAAGCACTTACATATATTTCTGACTAGAGACCCAGATTTAGGTATACATATGCATTCACTCGTGATTTATACTTCTTATTACAGAAATAAACAGTATCTTAATGCACATGTTTGTAAAGTTTATAAATTATTCTTCTGTAATAAGTACAATAGCATCAAACACCCAGACTTTAGAGTTAGGAAACCTAATCAATGAAATCACCCAAAACAAATCAATCTAATCGCAGACAACAGTTATTATGCTTGAGTATTTATTTATTTATTTATTTATTTATTTTTGTGGAACCGGGGATTGAACTCAGGCCCTTGTGCTTGCCAGGGAAGCATTTATTCCACTGAGCCATCTGCCCGGTCCCCATTATTTATTTATTTAGAGACAAGGTCTTGCTATGTAGTTCAGGCTGACCTTGAAGTCGTAGTGGTCCTCCTGCCTACCCCTTCCAAGTGTTGGGATTGCAGGCATGTGCCACCATGCCTGAACTGTGTTTTAGGTTAAATGGTAAAGCTATAGAAAACCACCAAAGAAGTATACAGAAGTATGTCAAATATTAAAGGTCATGTTCTGAGGATGATGGAACAATAGAGCAATGTAAAAAATTTTCTGGCCAGGGAGGTGGCTCAGTAGAATAAGAGCTTGCCTAGCAAGCACAAGGGCCTGAGTTTAATCCCTGGTTAATCACCGCCCCCAAAAGAAAGCAACTCAGACTGCTTCATAATTTAGGGGGCCTGGGATATGGCTCAGTGGAATAAGTGCTGCCTTGGCAAATGCAAGGGCCTGAGTTCAATCCCTGGCTACATTATTAAAAAAAAAAAAAAAAAGAGTAGGAGTATTTTTTTTCTTTTTTTTTTTTTTTTTTTTTTTTTTTTTTTTTGGCGGAACCAGGGATTGAACTCGGGCCTTTGCACTTGCCAGGAAAGCGCCTATTCCACTGAGTCTTCTCCCTGGCCCACTAGGAGTATTTTCTGACAGGACTAAACAAAAAAAGGGGATACAAAGGAAAGACCATTCTGTACTTGTATATACAGAACAGTTAGGATAAATATACTCTACTTAGCCGGGCGTGGTGGTGCATGCCTGTAATCCCAGCACTAGGGAAGCTGAGGCAGGAGGATTGTTGTGAGTTCGAGACCAGCCTGAGCTACAAAGTGAGCTTAAGGCCAGCCTGAACTGCACAGTGAGACCCTGTCTCAAAAAAGACAAAAAAAAAAAATATGCTCTACTTTCGTATAATTCTATGAGAAGAAAGATTTGTACTGATAGTGTTTAGGCAGGATATCATGTCTTACTTCTTGTACTATGGCTAATCACTAGGAAGATAACAGTGTAAAAAGTATTAATTATTGAAACTGTACTATAAATCAGATTTTTTAAAAAGATAGGTATACAGCTACATTCTGTTAATTCAGTGAAGAGAGGGATCTGCTCTAATAGTGTTTGTAAATAGAATATCGTGTCTGCACCTTGTACAACAAATAACCACTAAGAAAACAATATGCAATGTATTAATTATTGAATCTGTCTTACTAATTTGATTTGAAACTATCTCATTGCTATTTGTTCTCTAATACATTTATGGAAAAAAATAATAAAATTAGGAGAATTTTTTGCCTAAATTTTTTTCTTTTTTATAGTTTATGTTTTCCAAAATTAAATCAATAAACAATCACTTTTAAAAATAATTTATTAAACTATGCTAAGCCTCCAACTTTGCTGAAAAATTAGAGTCAGTGTCATTATCCTTTTTTTGGCCAGCTCAGCCCACCCTTCGGGTGTGGCTGGCATGGCATGTGGTGTTAGAGATTGAACCGTGATCCCTGCGCACTTGCCTTAATTTGCCTAAGCGGGCGCTTTAGACCACTGAGCTATCTCGCTGGCCCTCATTTTATTTTCAATGCTCCAAAAGTTAAAACTTATTTAAGTGTTTTAACTTACAAAGTTAAAACTTGTGTAAGTGGAGGTAGATTGGTTAAGTTCAATAGGACATGGAGGACAGACGGGGAGCTGCTTTACAGAGAGTATTTGGGGAAAGTTTCCTGGAAGAGATATTTTTTACTGCATTTTGAGGAAAAAGAAATCAGCCAGTAAAAAGTAGAGCCAGACATTTCGGGCACAGAAAATAGCACACTGCGATACCTTGGGCATGAGCATGTGTTCAGCCTGACTGAGGGATGGGCAGATGGTTCCGTGCCCAGGCCCAGTAAGTGCTGTTGGACCATCTGAGAGAGGCTGGGCAGGAGAAGGTGCCAACCACCTAGATTCTCCGGAGCCAGGATTGGCCAGCTTTCTCTGCGAGAGGCCAGCGAGTAAATATTTGAGGTTTATGGGCCACAGAGTATCATGCTCAACATTTAACTCATCACTGGGGTGAGAAGCAGCCAGACAGTGTGTGAGTTAATGAGCAGGGCTATGCATCAATGAGCATGATTTCTCAGCACTGTGATTTGAGTTCCTTGTAATTTTCATGTGTTGTGAAACCTTCTTTGGAGGTCTTTCAATTGCTTAATCAGGGAAAATTCATTCTTGGGTCCCATGCTATAAAAAAAAGTCATTGGATCAGATTTGGCCCAGTTTGTTGACTTCTGTTGTAAGAACATGATCAGAAATAAATGTTTTTCCCAAAAGCAATAGAAATTCATTGAGTGAATTTATGAAGTCTCTTAGGGGAGGCACTTTTAACATCAAACGTTATTTTATAAGAACACTATGGAGAATGTAAAGGACTATGAATGAAGACAGAGGCAAGCCATGCTGGAGGCAGTGATCTCTACCAAGGACGGCAGTGGAAGAGGACAACAGTAAGACCCTCTGAGCAGAGGCTGGGCTGCCGACTCTGTGCAGAAGGGACCTAAGAAGAACTCATATCTGGATCTAACTGTGCACCTTGCCCTGTGCTGGATCCTTCTGCCATGGCCTCTTTGTTTATTTATTTAATTTATTTTTTAATATAATTTTATTGAGAAACAAATAGCAATGAAACAGTTTCAAAACTGATTAGTAAGACACCTTCAATAATTAATATGTTGCATATTGTTGCCTTAGTGGTTATTCATTGTATAAGATGCAGACATGATATCCTGTCCACAAACACTGTTAGGACAAATCTTTCTATTCATTGAATTAAGAGAATGTAGCTATATGTATCTATCCTAACTATTTTGAATAGACAGATACAAAATGGCCCTTCATGTGTATCCCCTTTTTTGTTTAGTTTTGTCAGAGAAGGGTATTCCATTGTTATTTAAATATTGTAGGTGCATGATTTCAGCAAAATATTCCAATATAGTACAGTAGTCCATAATAGTAGTGGGCTATCCATAGGACTGGCAATGTCAGAAGATGTTGATTGAGCCTTTTATAGCTCAGCATATTAATATGGCTTTACTTTTTATACTTCATTTTTATACTTTTCTGCTGGATGGTTAAGATCAAGATAAAGCAAGACCTATGTAACAAGAAATGTAGCTTTTGTATCTGACAAATCCAGTCAAATCCCCTCAGGATTTATCCTGATACCTTGTACGGCAGTTTGTAGATCCCTTGTCAGTGTCAGCCGTGTGGATGAGTCACAGCCATGGCTTGACCAACTTGCTCTCTGTGAAAGCCTGAGAGAATGTTTTCTCTCCCGTGACTCTCCTTAGGCACACTCTACATTATCCGTCACTTTCCTCTGTGATGGCCTCTTTATTTGAAGTCAAGGCTAATCTCTACATTTCTGCAAACATTCCTCTTTCCAACGTTAATGATGCCTGGCACTTTTGCCATTCTGGTCTCCTGCCTCCCTGTTGGTGCTGTTCTCAAAAAGCAGCTGTTACCTGGGAGATTAATGTCTTCACAGCTGGAAGAGCCAAATTCTTTTTTATCTATAACTTGTCAGATAATTTGGCTACTATACTTGGAAGGAGAAGACATGGACCGAGAGAAAGGAGTCAAGGAATGATGTACTTTGATGAGAGAGAAGCCCAGAACAAAGGTGTCCAGTCTTGAGGAATCTATGCCATGGGTCGTAAGAAAGAAAAGATACACACATGACTGGTAGGCATTCAAATGTGTTTCCACAAACCCATGTTGAATCCTGAACACTCAGTATGTTATTTGAAGACAGGGTCTATAAACTGATTAAAAATAAATGAAAACATGAATGTGGAGCCTGATTCAATATGGCTGAGTTTAGTATAAGAATTGGAGATTACAACCCAGGTAGATATCAAGGGAAGAAACTATAAAATCACAGGAAGAAAGCAGCCCTCTATCAGTGTATTACTTTGTTTTTTGTTTCTATAACTAATACCTATAGGTTGGTACTTTTATAAAGAAAAATGGGTCGTGAAGTTCATGACTTGGATGTAGACCTCATAGCAAGTGGCATCACAGTGCTGAGAGTGTATATGAGAGGGAGGGATCATGTGGGAGCTAGCGAGTAACTGGGGCCTCAGGAAGAGAATCACATTTGTTCCTTTGGAGAGTGTTCTCCAGGGACCTCACCCTCCCACTGGGCCCTGCATCTCCTTCTAATATAGCAACACTGGAAATATTGATTCCAACACAATAACCCCCATGGGACACACTTAAGTAATATTCAATGTACACCAACCAGCCAAGCAGGCAACTTTAGGGGAAAGGCTTGTCTTGATCTTGGACTATGGGCTCCAGAATTGAGTATCTGGAGCATAAGACACCCTGTCCATGGTATTCTCATAGAGCAGCTTCAGCAGACTCATATCAGAATGACTGGCATGAACAGAGATGCTGCTTCTTATGCAGAGATTTTCTTAGCCAGAGTTGGTTGCTGTTATGATTTTACTCAGTGCATCAGGACTAGGACATTGCAACAGTTTTTACCTTAAAATGCATTTCCCTGATCTCTTTGAGTGACCATTTCCTCAGCAAGTGTTGGCAGGGTGATATGCTTAAGAAAGCATCATTAACGCCTTCGAGCTAAGTGAGGCAGCCTCTGCAGGCTTCAGTGTCCATTTATCAGGCTCTGCAAAATTGCCGGAATGACAGTGCTGTTCTATGTCAAAAGAAAGGTCTGCGTTAGCTTCACTTTGCCTGTTAAAGATGATTTGAGAGCACATTTACACCGTGCTTTTCTATTTTTAATTCTGTATGGCTTTTCTATGTAAACTCTGAAAAATGCTTTGCAACTTGCACATTTTGCTTGGAATTAGAGCCACATCAGACTCATGTATTCCAAATCCTCTTTTCCACCCCATAACCTTCCTTTTTCATCAGAATAAAATCCTCTTGTAGTTTTTGAAACACTGAAGTACATAGATAAATGGATTTAGTTTTTTACTTGCTCTCCATGGAGGGTAAGAAGCAATGTAAACTGAAGGCAAAGGAAAGTGCACAGCCTGGGAGGATCATTCTGGCCATGCTCCATCTTCTGCCCTACTATGCTCTGCCCTGCCCCTTGGGCACTGAGCTCAGTGGCCTGCAGCACCTTGAGCTCTCACCCTCTGCCTTTTGGTTGGCGAGGTCTATGCCAGGCAGTTATAGGGATGGGAGGCAGGTGGAGAAAGGCTCCTGAGTTCCTCAGAGGTTTCTCTCTCCTAGTGCTGGGTGTCCCACCAGCATTTCCTCACTGGCCATCAGGCCTGAGGGTGGGCACGAGTGCCGGCTGCTCTGTTGCTGGTTCAGGACCGTTTCACCCTGTTTCTTTCAACTGCACCCACAGCTCTCATTACACTGCTTTCAGTTACAACTTCTGAGTTTAACCACTGGAACTTCGATGAAGAATCAGGGCTTTCAGGATATTTGCTTCCTCATACTAGAAAGCGATTGTGTGTTTTAGTCCTTAGACATCATTTCTCCTTCTGCCTACATTATGGAGAGTAAATATAGAAAAGACTCCATCATCTGTGAACTCTTGTAGCTTCTGAATCACTCATCTGTGCACATTCTTATAGTTTTCACCAGGCACTCAAGCTAGGACAGGAAGGAGTGTGAATGAAATTCCTGTGTGAAGAAGCAGCAGACCTATATATTCAATGTTGCACTGGTACACACTTAAAAATCAGCTCCTCGAGGGAGCAGCAGAGGCAAGTTCTGATTTGTAGTATTTGCTATATTCTGCAGTGCAAATATCTTTACTATGATGATTTTTTACATCTCCAGTGTGATGTGATTGGACATAAATTGGGACAAGATACTATCTAGCCATCAGCTTTCAAAATCTGAAAGTAGCTGGTTCCATCACTCCACTGTTTATCTGGGATGCATTTGTAGGAATTTAATAGATTTAAACACAGCTGTGAAAGTTGGTGTGGGACACAATGGGATATTAGTCTGCAGGTGAATGTAAATAGGAAGCACAGGTGTGTTTGTGTTCTCGATGGAGGACCAACTGCTGTCTTTCTTGATTTCAGGTAGAACGAAGGCAGCCTTGTGACCCTAGAGTCCTGTTACCTGCATGACGTTGTTTTTGAACTACTGACGGTGTTGGTTTATTATTTACAAGTAAAGTTTCAATTAGAGCTTAAGGCTCAATCTCTCCCCTCTCAAATCTGTTTTGTGTCTAATTAAGCAATATTGGGGGGGAACATGATTAAAAAAGTGATAGTATAAGCAACATGCATGGTGTCATCGAAATAATCTGAATATGTTTCTGAAATGGGACTCAAGTTATACAATCAAATCTTGGAATGCAGAACCCAAGAGACAGCCTTTAGTACTAATAAGTAATAAGCGAAAGGAGTAAATGGCAGATACTACGGTTGCAGTATGTGTAATTCCATAACATGGGCCATGCTAAAAATACAAATAGTTCCAAATGTAGCCAAAGAAATTCTGAGATGAAAGGAGTACTGGAAGTTATTATGGAAAACTAGTTAAAATTCCAGCTAATACTCAACTTTCTGAAGTGGAGCAAGTGCCAGCTATGTGCTTTACATTATATATATCTTCAAATGAAACTGTCAAAAATCCAGTGGGGGCCCTGTGCTCTACTTTGGGCATTTTCCTCTTGTGTGCAAATTGAGTTTCTGCAGCTCCACATTCTAGTAGATCTGCTCAGAGCGCTTGGTGTTATAACAAGAGGAAGGTGCCAGAAGGTTTCAGCCCTCTTTGCATCAATACAGAGATGCACTGTCTACAGAGACTGAAAGGAGGAATCCAACTGACTATGACTCCGCCTGCTTTTTCTCATAACCACAGGCTGGCAATGCTCAACCACGCCTGTGAGGAATACTCCTTGCAGAAAACCTGTTGATATCATCAGGTCCTTTAATAAAATTGTATTCTGCATGGAAATTAATTTGGAAAACCTCTAACTATACAGTTGGCCTCCAATGTGGATGGATTTAGTAACACATGTCTATTTCTAAGACAAGTTGGCAACAGCATGGAATCGAAGCTCATTTCTGACAAAGTTCATGTCTCCAACCCCTGGGGTACCATATACATTTGAATTTAAATAATATATTTAAAATATACAAAGTAATATAGAGATGATAATGATGAAGCAAAAGAACCAGAAATATGTCCCTTCATTCATTTTTGGGGACTACTTTTGTGTTTAAAAATTGACACAGCACTGACTTTAGGTTATTATATATATTTTTGGTCACTACAAATTAATTTCTACATGATATAATTTTCTGAATTTGATTCGCTCTTTAAAATAGAAATGCATTCATCTTCTTCTGTTGTTTTAACACTACAGAGGCCAGGAAGAAGGCTCAGTGGAATAAGTGCTTCTGTGGCAAGCACAAAGGTCTGAGTTCAGTCCCTGGTTCCACCAGAAAAAAAAAAAAAGAAAACTACAGAAAAATCAGGTGTCTAAAGCATCATTACATCAGTGGTATAATTTGGAAGTCATCTAAATTTTAAGTTCTGAAGATGTTTTGGTTTTATTAAATTTTTTTTTGGGACTGGAGAGATAGCTCAGCAGTCTAAGTGCTGCCTAGAAACTCTGATACTGCATGCTGTGCCAGCCCTGGAACTCAGGAGTGCCATCCTGGCCACTGAAACTGGGCATAGTGGTGCACACCTGTAATCCCAGTGCTGGGAAGGCTGAGACAGGAGGATCACTGTGTAGTGAGACCCTGTACCAAATAAATAAAAGATTAAAAAAGTTAAAATCTATTTTTTGTGTGGTACTGAGGATTGAAATTAGGATATAAGATATGCTAAGCAGGTGCTTTGCCACTGGGCTCCATTCTTAGCCCTTTTAATCTGAGACAAGCTCATGTTAAATTGGCCAGGCTGGGCTTGCAGTTGTGACCCTCCTGCTTCCATGTCACAAGTAGCTCCATTTACAAGTGTGTGTCGATAAAGCCAGGCTTACAATTATTCTTAATAAATTTTTATACAGCTAATATTGTTATATGCACAAAGCTCAATAAAATAAGAATTGAACTGTCTGCATTTATTCTCTGTTTATTGTATTTATTTTATTTTATATTTTCACCAAAAGTAATTTTGTCATGGGGAGGGGAAAGCTATTCCATGAGAATGTATGCTAGGTAAGTAATCTAAGAAAGAAACAAGCAGTATTGGAGGGAATCTATGATGAATGCTTTCACACTGCCACCTTCTAACAAGCCTGCTTGGAAACTAGTGTTTTGTAGATTCTTTAAAAGCAAGGGTAAGCAATAAGATCTTACCCTTGAGGATTCCAGGTATAACACACCCTGCCACAGAAGTAAAAGTATCTATTTCTGGAAGCCTGTGGAAGAAGCAGGTCACTACGCGAGCTGTTCTCCCCCCGCATGCTGGTCACGTAGGCCCAGAGAGTGAGCGGGTGTCCCTGGGAAACTGGAAGCTGGGTGATGAATAGTCAAAGTGCAGGAGATAAGGAAGCACAGCAGATGGCCTTTTAGACCAGCTACTGAAGAGCACACAAGAACCCATGTCCTATTTCATGAAGACAGCATCTTTTGTAGCCCAGCTTCAAGCCTCTTGATTTGTAATTCACACAGAAGTAATATTAAAAATCAAGATGTCTTATCATTAAAAACACTAATCACAACCCACTGTATTATTTCCAGAAAAATATAATACTTGGAGATGCAATTTATCTTTGGAGTCCCTTAACTAACCAGTAAAATGAAAATGTTGGTTTTACTCTGAAAGTATAACCTAATATCTTAATTTTGTTTGAGACAAGGTCTTGCTGTGTAATTTAGGCTGGACTTGAACTCACCACATAGCCCAGGCTGACCTTGAACACTCAATAATCCACCTGCCTCAGCCTCCTGAGTGCTGGGATTATAGGTATGTATCATCACACCTGGATTAATTTTTCGAACTAAAATCGTTTTTCATGTCTTGGCTAGAGCAGGCAACTTCATAATGTACTAGATTATTTATTTATTTATTTATTTAATTTATTTTTTTAGTGGTACCATGTATTGAACTCAGACGCTTGTGCTTGCCAGGGAAGCACTTATTCTACTGAGCCATCTCCCCAGCCCCCTAGATTATTTTTTAAAATAGGAGGTGGGAGATGGGCAAATTTCTTATAAATTTCAGGAATTGTTTTTTTCCTGAAATTATAAATTTCAGGATCTCTGTTTTTTTTCTGTCCTCTTTACCGAAGAGATCTTTCAATGTAAATTTAGAAGCTCAAGAATAAATTATAATTTTTAAAAAAGAGGTACATAATAGACCATGGTGTGAATGATGTGCCCATTTTCTAAGTGAAAACCAGCAGCTTGACCATAGGTATATTATCATGTTGATCTGATCAGACCTGCATTTTTGCTATCAAGTTAGCTGTTTCTATCTGTCATGATGTTGATGATAACAGGATAGGAAATTATTTAAGAATTGGGACAACTTGGTGTGGTTCAAGTAAGACTAATAACTAACATGGGTGCTTAAAGAAACATTCACCTCAGTGTGGTTCTGTGTCCGGATGACAAACCTGTTCTTTTCTTGTTTGTGTGACTATGCCTCAGCTGGGTGGGAGGCTCGGGGGAAGTTATTAGGCCTATACTTGAAAAGGAAGATGAGTCCTCAGTCTTTTAAGCTAAAAAGCTACAGGCCATATCCAAAACAAGATTTCCAGTGGACCGTTGTTTCTCCTAGAAGAATTTCTGTTCTAGGTCTCTCGACTGGAAAACACTTCCTAAAATGAACTAGGAATAAAAAGGGACTTGGAAATGAAAGAGTGTAAAGAGAAATGATATACTTTGGATTGATATTTTTTTTTCTAGTGGGGGAACTGAGAATAGAGTAAACCTGTGCTTACTTTGGTTAAGGCCCGGGCTCTGGGAGCTTAGCAGGGAATCTTCTCCAAGCGCTCCCACCAAGTGATTGCCAGCTATGGAGCTTGTAGATAGAGGAATGTTCCTTAAGGAACCACTCCAGCTTCCTGGAGCCCTCTATGAACATGGGTGACACTTGGGAATTTCAGGGTCACTAGAGAAGCTCCAGGGCAGTACAGTTCAGGTCAAAGCCCAAGTCCTTGCTCTTACTGTTAGAAAGTTTGCACAGTAAGTGACCCATGAAACTATGAGTAATGGGATCCACCAGTCTTTGGATTCATTCTCCAGGGATTCGAATGATGGAATTAACTACCACAAATGGTGGGGAAGCAGTGAGAAACATGGAATATGTTTATTTTTGATGTGTGACGAAACTTCACTGAGCACACAAGGTTAGGAGACTGCTGTTTATTTATAATAGACATACCACCATTATCTAAGGAAATTGTAGCAAGTTCAAGTATTTTTGGCTGTTAGCATACAATACTGCTGGCTTACAGAAAACGACAAGCTTAAAACTCTTCAAGCTGTAGGATAGAACTGAAAGTATTCTGTGTAACTGTTATTATTTATTTATTTATTTATTTTATTGAGAAACAGCAATGAGACAGTTTCAAAACTGATTAATAGGACAGTTTCAATAATTAATACATTGCATATTGTTATCTTCTTAGTGGTTATTCATAGTGCAAGATGCAGACATATCCTGTCCAAATACTATTAGTACAAATCTTTCTTCTCATTGAATTAAGAGAAAGTAGCTGTATGTCTATCCTATTTTGTATATACAAATACAAAATGGTCCTTCCCTTGTATTGCCTTTTTTTGTTTAGTTTTGTTAGAGATGAATATTCCATTGCCATTTAAATGTTGAAGGTGCATGAATTCAGCAAAATAATCCAATATAGTCCAGTAGTGCATAATAGTAGTGGGTTATCCATAGGACTGGCAATGTCAGAAATTGTTGACTTGAGCCTTTTATAGCTTAGCATATTAATATAGCTTTACTTTTTATACTTTATTTTTATACTTTTCTGCTGGATAGTTAAGACCAAGATAAAGCAAGACTTATATAACAAGAAATGTAGCTTTTGTATCTGACAAGTCCAGTCAAATCCCCTCAGGATTTACCCTGAAAATCTGTACCACACTTTGTAGATCCCTTGTCAGTGTCAGCCGTGTGGATGAGTCACAGCCATGGCTTGACCACCTTGCTCTCTGTGAAAGCCTGAGAGAATGTTTTCTCTCCACATGACTCTCCTGAGGCACACTCTATGTCGTCGATCATGTTGCTCTGTGGCCCCATAATCTCCTTGGTCAGAAAATTTGGGAATAGATTTTTTTTTGCAGTAGCAGTGATTGAACTCATGGATAAGCTATCCCTCTGACCCTCCGTGTAACTTTTAGTTTTAATAAATTTACTAATGGGAAAAATTTTAGCATTTTTTGATCTTCTTTGGTTTTCTCCATATGCCAAGAATTTAACTTAACATTGTATTAAGGAAATTTTGTGTTGATGGAAATGTACTGCATCTAGTCTCTATGAAGCTCTTTAAATGTGATTAGTGGGCCTGAGAACTGAATTTTTAATTAATTTTAATTTAAACAGTCAAATGTGCATGATGCCTATCATAACTGAGCAGTACAAATCTAAACTCAATTTATTTTTCCTTCTACAGCCTATATTGAAAACAATGAATGAAATAGCCATACAGCAATAAGATATACATGCATTTCATATAACACATATTCTATCACTCAGTCAACATTTTCTTTTTCTTGATTTTATTCACTACCATTTTATGTATTGGTGTTTTTACTCCCTCATAATCTATGCATTCCTTGAATAGCTCCTATGTTTTTTGTACCTTTTAAACTTCTACCGTGGAACTTTGTAGATAAGAATGGACAGCAAAAATATTGATTGAATTATAAAGTGATTATACAATAATGGCCCAAGTTGTATGAGCACATATGGTATTATTTGTTGATTCAGTATTTGACTTTGTCTACTTCTGAAAATTTATGTGTAACCTCCAAATCAACACCACCTAATTTTTGTGGTCATTTCCAGACTTGTGCAGGGTGGGGAAAAATTTGTGTTGATTGTTTTTCTCATTCCCAGCTTGGGTTAATCAAGGTAACATTCTGTCTTCCTGTTTTCAGACTCAGACACAAACAATTGTCCTTTATACAGTCTGTTTTGTGACACATTTTTCAGATTTTTGGACTTTTTGATTATTTCAATGTTTAAAATAGCTGGAACGCAGTGGTAATGCGGTCTAGTGTTCCAGGCCCAAGAAGGCTGTGATGGCCTCACTGAAAACATAAGTGAGACAAACCTCACCCGGTCATGAGTTGCACTGCAGTAGGCTGTGAGTTTCATGTTAAGGAATGAATAACATATTAAGTAAGAAGTCTTTAAACAGACACTCATTTTATACAAGGGTATAAATTGGTGGATTAATAAAAATATTATTACCAGAGGCTGGAGAGAAAGTAGCCCTGTATTTCTCCTTATGTAAAACAATGCTTCAGGATGTGCTAATTTGTGGAGTTTACAGAACACAGCATGAATAATGAGAGTATACAGCATACGCCTGCACGTGCGCACATGCGCGTGTGCACGCGCATGCGTACACACACACACACACACACACTCAATCTGGGGTGTAAAAAACAAGTTCATTACTTTACAGGCCAATATGACTATGAGGCTGGGGAGGGACTGGGTCTAGGAGATGATTAGCAATGACACTAAAGTGAGGGGACATTCTAGTGGATGACATCACTCCCTCTACTGGACTGTGGTCACTGTCATCAGTCTCATTTGTATTTCTTCCTTCTCCATGACCCTTGTCCTGTGCACTGATTTCTCTTCTCTTGGGGTTGGCTATGATGCAAAAGTTGTAAGAGCACCTTAGAGCAGGGAGTGAATGCAAAGACATGACTGGTCTTCTGGAGATCAGGTTCACTGAGGGTTAAGACAAAGCTAATTGAGTCATTCTTTAAGGGTCTGACTTTTTCTGACATAACGCCCATGTGTTTTACATTTCCCTCCATGGCGGTAGAAAATACCTGCTCTTATTTCGCTAATTCTGGTTGTACTGGGCAATAGTAGAAACAAGGACCTTGCAATCTCTAGTATTCTGGCAGTGAATACTAGAGATTGAGCAGGGAAACTAGTCTTGACATCATTTTTTTCTACCTTAGAGCAGCTTTTGTGGAAAACAATAAAGGCACCCATCATGATTGGCTTTAGTATTTGTAAATTCTTCAGCTATAAGCTAAGATTCTAAGGAACAAAATGAAGAAATGGAGTCTATGGGAAGTTACAGGGTATAGCTAGAAGAAAATAAACATTACCCTCAATGTTAAGTAATCTAGATTACAATCAAGAGAAAACGATGAGGGCTTGATGCTTCCTGAAGGGAAATGATTAATTTTAACCAAATCTAACTCCTGTCTCGGATAAACCCATCTTTAAAATTGTCTTTTACCCTTTATGTTCTCTTAACCATCTGGCAAGAAAAGTATAAAATGAATTATAAAAAGTAAAGCCATATTAATATGCTGAGCTATAAAAGGCTCAAGTCAACAACTTCTGACATTGCCAATTCTAAGGATAACCCACTACTATTATGTACTATTGGGCTATATTGGAATATTTTGCTGAATTCACATGCCTACAATATTCACGTGGCAATGGAATATCCATATCTGACAAAACTAAACAAAAAAGGGGATACAAAGGAAGCACTATTTTGTATCTGTATATTCAGAGTAGTTAGGATAGATATACAGCTACTTGTCTTAATTCAATGAATAGAAAGTTCTGTACTAATAGTATTTGTGGACAGGATATCATGTCTGCATCTTGTACTATGAACACATTAAGAAGGTAACAATATGCAGTGTATTTATTATTGAAACTATCCTGCTAATCAGCTTTGAAACTGTCTCATTGTTATTTGTTTCTCATTAAAATTATTTAAAAAATTGTCTTTTACCTGGATAAACATGAAATATTTCAGCCATGAAGAAATTCCAGAAAACCAACCCATTCTCTTGACTGTAAGAACTGAAAATAAGCAAGTGCCATTCTTTGCCTCACATCTTGTATTTATCAACACCTACCCAGTCCAACTTGTTATCTTTGTTTGAGTAGCTTCAACATGGATAATTCTGGGTTCTGATGCTAGATATTACACACAGTTATGAGATGCACTGTTAGTGCTTATTTGACTGGAAACTGAAAACATGTGAAGAATTTAAGGAATTGCCATTTCCTTCCTTCCTTCCTTCTTTCCTTCCTCCTTTCCTTCCTTCCTTCCTTCCTTCCTTCCTTCCTTCCTTCCTTCCTTCCTTCCTTCCTTCCTTCCTTCCTTCTTTCTTTCTTTCTTTCTTTCTTTCTTTCTTTCTTTCTTTCTTATGTAAAGAAGAAAGAAAGACCCTTCCCTTTTAGGGAAGGGTCCACAGGGTGTTCAGGGTCTCACTACTAGATCAGACTCATAGTGGTTCTCCTGTTTACAGCCTCCCAAATACTGGTATTATAGGCACACATCACCATGCCCTGTCTCATTTGACATCTCAGTGCATACTGGGGGTGGGGCCAGCATGGGAGGTCTGGGGATTGAACCCCCAGCCACTGCTTGTAGGCATTTTAAGCTGCTGAGCTATTTGGCCGGCCCTTGGCATTGCCATTTCAGTTATATCTACTAACCATGTTTTACTGATCTGGGGCACTTTTTTTTGACGAAAAATGGATATATATATATCCATTTGCTTGGGACTTATTTTTTATTTTAGGAGGGCATCTGTTACTCTGTTTAAGTATGTAAATAATTTCAAAATTTAGTTGTTAAAATTTGTCAACAGGTCTTGTTCTACCTTCTGTTTCTCTCTCCCTCTTGAAACCAGGTGAACATGGAACTAGAATCTTCAGTTCAATTTTCTTTGGTGGAGGAAGACTTACCATTAAGTGAGTGGAGCCTAAACTATGGATTTAACTATTAATTCATATTTCTGTGCCAGGCTTCTCAAACTGCTTCAAGGACAGCTGTCTGGGGATGGGAAGAGAGGCATCTTGTTTTACAAGTTGAGCTTCTGTTCAAAAATTGTTTGAAGAGAAGGATTCTGATTTCAAAAAATAAGAAGAAAAGAAAAAGTCATGACAACTATTATAGGTGAGAATTAATAGTTAATGTCTCAGTCTTTTCCCTTGTTGTTGGGACAAAATACCTGACACCCATAATTAAGGAGGGAAGGGCTGGCCAGATAGCTCAGCAGACTAAAGTGCCTGCTTAGGCAGGCACAGGAACCGGCGTTTGATCCCCAGCGTGCCTTGCTGGCCATGCCCCTGGGTGCACTGAGACAGCAATTGAGACTGGGCGTGGTGGCGCATGACTGTAATCACAGTGCTTGGGAATCTGAAAACAGAAGGGCCACTATGAGTCTGATCTGTGTAGTGAAACCCTGTACTAAAACACATTAAGAAAAAATAAAGAAGAAAAGGTTTATTTAGCTCACAGTTATTTAACATCAGCATTGGATCACAAATTAATCACAAACTCTAGAAACCTACTCCAATGACAGCATGAGGCTTTGCTGGGGGGGCAGAGGAAGGGACACCTAGATACAAACCATAATAGTACATAAAAAATAGGTTACTGAGGCTCACAAAAGCATGCATATGGTTGTCTATGAGAAGAGGAGCGGAAGGGCAATAGAAAGAGGTTCTTTGCATCATCAAAGCCCTTGGACACAAACGTAGCTGTTACATCGATAAAGCACAACTTGAAACACTTGTGTAGTTCATTAATGGTATAAACAGTCAAAAAATAAAAGTATATAAACTAGCTATCGACTTTGTAAGATTAGAGCAGAAACTCATGAAGGTGTTGTCCTCCCCCTGGTTCTGTCAGCAGCAATATGTTATAGAATACTCAAAGCAAAATTTGCATCAATTTTAATGTTTAGCCTATGATTTATTTAAAGTTCTTATTTTGTTGGTTATTTAGTCTACAGAATGCTACATCTCAAGAAGAATAAATATAACTTATCTCATTCTTTTAGACAAGTTGGAAGTTTACAAAGCAAGACTGTGACACACTGGCAGGGACTCTGGGTTAGAAGCTCTTAGCTTTTGACCCAAGCCTTGATATCCTTTGTTTCTATAATTTAAAATGTGATTTTTGATGGTGAGAAGTCATTTTAAGATCATCTAAACTGATGCAGTACATCACCCTTGAAAAACTCCTTTCGTTTCAGCCAGGAGTTGTCAATCGGGTGACTTTGTACCCTCAAAAATATCAGGCAGTATCTGAAGACATTTTGTTTGCTATTACAGGGTGCTTGCATAGGGAATGTAGTGGGGCACAGGGTACTGGCATAGGATAAGAAGAGGAAGGGGTGTTGGGAGGCAGCCTATAATTGTGTGTGTGTGTGTGGAAAATCTCTCCAGACAAAGAATCACCTGGATTCAAATGCCAATAACTATGGATTGGAAAACATCTGGTCAAAATCAATCAATCAAATATCATGTGGTATTAGGTGACTGATTGGTGTCTGTGAATCAAGGAGCCTTTGCCTGGAAAAGCAAAAGACAGCATATGCCGTCTCTACAGAAAGACTTGAGTGTAAATATTTAGCATCATTTTGAATTATATACACCACATCTCTTTTAACTATTTGTAAAATAATAAAATCAAGTCTTTTCTGCACTTGTTTGCATAGTATAAACAGAAGTCTCCACCCATTCTGGGAAAATAAGGATTAATGAACTTTTAGTAGGGAGAATAGTAGGGTCATGAATGCCCATAACTGGCAAATTGTTGCTTAACACCTTTTGTCTTTTGACCTTGTTGCTAGGATTGTTGACAATCCTTACCTAATATCCACTAAAAAAGGATCACTCTGATTCTTTGAAAAACAGAGACCAGCTGACATAAAATTCCAGCACCTGCTTTTCTGAAAAGGATAATATCCATGCACAAGCCTTGTCCAAGTAGAATTTGTGTTTTGCCCTCCTAGTAGTGAAGAACTGAGAATAAAGAGTGTCAACAGTGACTCCTTAAATATTATTGAGATATAAGCTTACAAACATATGCAGAGGAGGTGAGAGTTTTACTTTTAAGCATTAGCATTAAGTGAATGCCTAAAAACTTCTACTTCTTGCAAGTGAAGAGAGGAATAGTCAAGACATACAATGGAGAACTGTTTGTTTAACTGCAGGCTTGCTTGACCTTGTGTACTCTCTTATCTGTCTCATGATGAAAATTTTTCGTCAGGTCCTGCGAAATATTTTGGCTACAATGAAAGCTTATCTATCTGGTTTTGTTCAAAAGGATTGGGAAACAAAACCATGTGAAAATCTCTGGGATTGAAAGGAAGCCCAAATGGAATAGGCTTTACTTTCAAATCATGATGTCTACTGGTATAGATCACTTTTTATAAGTTGGAAATGCAAGCTGCGCTTAATCCCAGAGGGTGGTAGGAACATGTTTGTGTACAAACTTTGCCATTTTCAGATCCATTCCTGAGTTTTCATGCTGTGCTTTGGAGCAGCAGCTCTTGAGAAGTTATGAGATGAGAAGCTATAGAAGGCAATCCTTGGCCTCATGAATACTCAGTATGTATAGTAGGACTCATGGTCCTTTCGGGTTGGGCCAGAGTATACTATGACCTCACTGTAATGGGTAGGGTTGGTACTGTGAAGGAAAGCTGTGCAGAGATCGCTATTTGGTACTCTGATAAAGAAAGCTGACCTAGAAGAGAGAAATCCCAGCTGGCCCAACTAATTATGTAATAGAGAAGCCACTGAGGCAGCAGGAGCGTTGGCCATTGGTAGGAAGGCAGAGTCCACTGGGACAACAAAACAACTTCTTCCAGGTCCTCAAATAGGGAAGCTCTGTGCATGACTATAAAAATGGAGCTCTGTGTTAGGTCCGTGTTATAATTAGCTCTCTGCTGTTCAGGAATGGGTCACATAGCTTTTGTGTCAGCTTTGCCTCTCTATGTTCCTGTTATTTGATTGTTAGCCTGGAGCCTGAAACCTTCAGAACATTGGTTTCCTAGAGAGAAGTCAGAATGCTCTATCTCTGACAATTAAAAGGCAAGGGTGCCAGGCATGGTGGCGTTCACCCGTAGTTCTAGCTACTCAGGAGGCGGAGGTGGGAGGATTGCTTGAGTCCAGGAGTTCTGGGCTGTGGTGTGCTATGCCAATTGAGTGTCCACACTGTTTGGCATCAATATGGTGACCTCCCAGGAGCAGGGGACTATGAAGTTGCCTAAGGGGTGAACCAGACCAAGTAAACCTGACCAGGTGGGAAATGGAGCAGGTCAAAGCTCCTATGCTGGCTGATCGGTAATGGGATCGTGCCTGTGAATAGCCACTGCACTCCAGCCTGGGCAATATATTGAGACCCAGTGTCTTTTGAAAACTTTAGAAAAGTACAGTTCCTATCTCCAAAAAGCAAGGGTGATAAGTGCATCTTTGTCCTCAATTCACTGCTACATAATAGATAACAACAAGAACAACAACATCAAGAAGCAACCTTTATTTTACTCAAATGACTTGATTTAAGACCAGTGACTCTCAGGAGAATGTATGCAATTCTCAAGCCCTGGTGATTCAAAGCTTAGTGGAGGGTAAGTCACCACACGCATTGGCCTTCTTCAAGTTTGGGCTTTTGGCCTGTAATACTTCACAATGGTGTAACGTGGTTGTATTAGTTCAATGGTGAGAGACTCTCAGTTCTGGAAGGGTCTTGGTGGGCCATTGCTATTTTGCCTTTAAAGAAAATGTTTTCTAACCTCACAAGGGTTCTGATTGAATGAATCAAGATTTAAACTAGATGTTTTGGGCCCAAGTTAATTGTATTTTGACTATTTTGCCCTGAATAAAATTATCTAGTCCCATAGTTGAGTAATGGAAATCATCACCATAATGCAGCAAATAGTTACGGTCATTCTACCCAGCTGCCCAAAAGATTCAGTGTATACAAAATATACATTTGCCTACCATGACTTTCATGAGCATGTATTTTTCATGGGCTTATCTAAACTTAGATTCCTTGTTGATTGTGATGCCCGGACTCCTGGGCTGTTGCTTTTGGCTCATTGCCACCTGGAGGAAGAGATCTGAGAGTCCAGAGGCTGAGGCTGGGGTCACTTGCTTCTGTTACCTCATGGATGGACCATCCTGTGATTCTCCTCAAGGACCATGTGTCATGAGATCTCAGGAATTTGAGAACCAATGAATGTGTTTGAGACATCTTTCATTCTGTGTTTTCTCTTTTTTCTAAGAGCCATGGTAAGTTTTGCTTCCTCATAAGCAATTCAATATGAGGAAGCGCCCCCACAGAAAAGGCTGGCTTCAATCTAATTTTATTTGAGCAATAGCCACTACTGGTGTCATTTAAACCCGTGGAGTTGCTGGAGCCACTTGAGTTGGAGGAAGTCTGTCAGGTCTTGAAGGTTTTCTCAAGTCTCCTATAAGTCAGGTCTGAGGGAGTTTGTATCCTAGTGGGGGAGGTAATTAGTAATGAAACAAGTCATGGGGTATTCTGGAGACCCTGTTGACACAGAGAGAGAAGAGGAGGATGGAACAATAGACCTGCTGGGCTGTATCACTGTTGTGTTATGTGGGATGGAAAATGAGCTTCAAAGCTTAAAATGTTTCAAAACCCTGAATCAAGCTGAGCCTCCTCCTGTCGGCCCACAGGGAGGCTGTCACCCGAAGCAGTGCAGCTGATGTGTTATTATTTTAGTGGGGGGGAAGGGGTGGTGGAGTCCTGCTATTTTGTGTTAGGACTTCCCTTCTGGTGGGGTCCTCTTCACAAAAGGCCACCTGCTGTAGGAAAGCACTTATGAGAAATGTCTCAGATAGGCAAATCTGCAGATTGCAAGTAGATTGGTGGGGGAAAGAGCAAGGGGGACGAGCCGGGCGTGGTGGCGCATGCCTGTAATCCCAGCACTAGGGAGGCTGAGGCAGGAGGATTGTTGTGAGTTCAAGACCAGCCTGAGCTAGAAAGTGAGCTTAAGGCCAGCCTGAACTGCACAGTGAGACCCTGTCTCAAGAAGACAAAAAAAAAAAAAAAAAAAAAAAAAAAAAAAAAAAAAAAAAAAAAAAAAAAAAAAAAAAAAAAAAAAAAAAAAGCAAGGGGGAGAGGCCTAGAACTGACCACTGCTGCCTAGGGCTTCCTTTCGGGGTGATGACAGCATCCAGGGATAGGTGGTGGTGATGGGTGAGCAACACAGCAAATAGACTAAAAAAAGGAACTGTACACTTTAAAATGGTGAGTTCTATGTCATATGAATTATACCAAAAAAAACTTGATAGAGTTGTGTTATCTTAAGATATGGGCCAGTGACACTGTGGTGACGGGTCCTACCAACCTCTGGATGGCAATAATGGAAGCTCTTGCATATTCCGCACAAGCCACTGCTACGAGGGTCCAGTGTGTTCACCTATTTAGCCCACTAGTGGTGTCCTTGAGGTGGGTGCTGTCATCAAGCCTCACTTTGCAGATGAGGGAAATGGAGGCCCAGGGAGGTCTTGGGACTCACTCAGGACTGCACACTGGGGCGTGGCAGAGCCCAGTCCTCACCAGGCAGGCTGTATCTGGAGCCTACATCTGGGGCCCAGGGATATGCCATCTGGAGTCCGGCAGGTTCACTGCAGGGGGAATGTTGCAGAAGCAATCTGGAGTAGTCACGTCAGTGTAGGAGTTCAGGGTGGCCTGGCTTGCGTACTCTCAGAGGCTTGGTCTGTGACAGAGGTTATCTGCATGAAGATTAGCCTCTTGGCTGTTGTGTTAGTGCTGCTGCTGACGTCAACTGGTACCAGTTGTTTGTTTAGAACAGGGGCCCACAGGCATCTCTCGCTGCGGATTGGGCTGGGCAGCACCTGGAGGTATTAGGAGAGGTCCCTCCAATGGGCAGAATGGAAGCAGCTTGGCACCAGCTTGCCAGCAACATTGGCAGGCGTCTCGGCACACTGCGACCTTGGAAGTTAATGTGTACACACCCTGTCCAATTTAGGTTACCATAAGAAATCACCAGGGAAGCCCTTTGCATATTTTCCTATGTTTTAAAAAAAATAAAATAAAATCAGATGTGTCGAATGAAAGAAAATGAGTCATTTTGAAGATCTTAAAATTACTTTATTTTGAATCAACAATCCCTAGAAACAATAACTTATTTTTCATTGTGTTGAATATTTTAGCATCTATGATTCCCAATGTTCTCATTTTAGACAGATTTGTCTTCAATTTTTCTAATGAAGGAAGGGTAAGTATGTTTGGCACCCGGAGCTCTGAACCCTGTGGGGCTACAGTGGTGGGGAGAAGCTTTGCCTGGGTTCAAAGCCCTCTGGCGCCTTGACGGCGGTGTTTCTGGAAAGTTGACTTAGTCTGTCAGTGCCTGTTTCCTGAGTGCAACACAGACAATCCCAGCTTCTACTTTATAGTGGTGGGATAAAGTTTAAGTGGACTGCTGGGGACAAAATTACAATCTCAATACCTTAACTGTCTTATTTTCAGTTCTGGCCTGGAGCAGCGTTTCATTCCACAGGACAAGGCATATGTTTCTGCTGGCAGAGCAGGCGAGCCTGGTATTTTCAACAGAGGAGGGCTGAAAAAAAGCAGAAACAGAGTACAAAAAGTGTATTTGTCATTTCACAGTTATTTTCTTCTGTGGTGGGGACAGGACGATACAACAATAACTGAGTAGTTTACGACAGGTTACTTCAGTTGCCTTCGTCTCTGTGTGTGAAGGCCAGGCTGAGGGAATCTAGTTCATTCTAATTGTACATGGCCTGCTCAGGCCACTTGGCTTGATTTCTCAAGAGAGTGAGAAATGGCCTTAGGTTCAGTCTGGTGATGTGGAACTGAGGCATGAATGGCTCCGTGTTGATTTCTATTCTAGTCTATTAGCACGTGAGATAGAAGTTTTGTCCAAATTACAGACTCTATAGTGTTTGCTCTCTGAAGAGTGCAAATCTCTTGGACAGAAGGAGGGATGAACATATATTTACCTGCTTATATTTCATTCAACTATTTCAATCTTGTAAATGAACAATTAAAATGGAAACAGGCATACATTGGCACCAACCTTGTTCTCTTCATGGCATATTTATTCATGGCTTTATGTGGTTCTAATGTGATCCCACTTGACACACAGGCTGATGCACAAAGATAGATTCTTTTTCATGTGTTTAGTACAGGGTCTACAGGGTCTTACTGCACAAATCAGACTCAGAGTGATCCTCCCATTTGCAGCCTCCCAAGCACTGGAATTACAGGCATATGCCACAATGTTCAGTCTCAGTTGCCGTCTTAGTTCACCCTAGCACACTGGGGATTGAACCCTGGTCTCTGCACCTGCCTAACCAGGTGCTTTAGTCCACTGAACTATCTGGCCAGCCCTTTCAAAGACAGGTATTGATCCAAGATGACATAAGGAAGTAATGGCTTAGCTATCTCTGGAACTCAGTTCTCCTTTTTCTTAAACCTATTTTATTCATTCTTGAAAAAGTAATCTTTACATATGATTTAGCATTAATTTCTAAGTGAGAAGGATTTTAAAAAGGAAAGTGCTCTTCAGCAGTCACTGTTACTTACAAGTCATGCAACAGCTGGGCATTCAGAGCAGGACAAGACCTGAGTTCACAGTGCCAGATTCTTGGTAGTCCTACAGCTACTAAAGAAAGTCTGCTCTCAGCTAGTGTTTGTGGGTCACAGAGTGTTGGGGCTAGGAAGGGTATCAGGGATAGTCAGCTGTACTTGCCCTTTCACTTCCTGGGTTAGGGACTGTGTTCAGAGAGCTGTATGCCTTTATTTGTAAATCTAGACAAGTCATCATAAGACCTGAGACTCTAACTTCTTGGTCTAGCTCCTAGGGGGATGCTTTTCCTTTTGAACAGTCACTGTCCTGGCTAGAGCGGCATACTGTATGCTCCTGAACCACAGTAGGACTGGCAACAAGCTTCCTTGCTGGCCTTCCCATGCAGACCTCTCCTACCTCCTCTGTACCATACCATGAGCAGCCCTCCAGATGAGGGCAGGAGTAAGTTTGGTTCTGTGTATGATGTTTTAGAGAGTCTGGGGTGTGTAGCAGGGCACTTCAGCCTCTGCTCCCTGAATCATGGTGTAGCCTGCTTCTCTTGCACTTGCAGCCCTTTGTGGCATATGTTGTATCATCTATGAGAAGATTTGGGAAGTTGTTAACGTCTCTGTGAATCAATTCTTCCAATTGTAAGACACTATAGTTCTGTTCACTTTGTAAAGTTTTTAAGAGAATGAACGGAGCTTATCATTGTCTCTGACTCGGTATAGTGTCTGGTGCATGACCACAACTGGTATGATTAATATTTTAGAATTGCTTTTGGATTCATCTGAGTGTGACTGGAAACTCTTGGGAATGAGGACAAGACACTTGCTCTGAGATCACACTCCTTAGTCTGTGTCCCTCTCCTGGTTTCCACAACTTCAGTCCTCGGTATTCTCAAGGAAAGAGTTTGCTCACCCCTTTGGGCAGAATCCTTAGAGGATCTGATGGGATCCTTTCTTCTCTGATGGGAAGGCGTGACAAAAGAAAAGCGCTATTCTCATCCAGGATGCTGGCAAGAGTTGTGTGTTGAAAAGAAGCATCCACCTGTGGAGAGGGAGAGGCACCTGGGTCATGGGCAGAAGGGCGCCACGGTCTCTGGCCATCTACTTCCCTGTGCCACCCTCAGCAGAAAAGCAGTGTCAGGAAGGCAATTGCTCTGCCCGGCTCTTCTGCTGACACCAGCAACTAAATGTTCAGCACTAGGAGCTCCGTACCAGAAGTCATTGTTTTTACACCCGACTGGGCAGCCACTTGCTTGCCTCTGTCTCCTTCCGCACTGACCCTCTGCCCTCCTGGTTGAGTTGTCTCACTTGTGTCTCTTTTTCAGGTGAACCACTGATGAAACAAACTTTTAAGCCTGGGCAATGTCATCGATAGTGGGACAAAGGGTGAAGCTTGTCAAGTTCTCGAGACTCAGGGGACAGAGTTGGCCTGGCTATACGTTGTCTCATACCTCTCCTCCTTGTGCTCAGGGGACAGTGACTCTGGCCTCCTTTCATTATCCTGTGCCTATCATGCCCTCTCCTGCCAAACTAGGTGCACTGTACCCTTTGCCAGGTCGTGTGGCACCCAGGGCCATCCCATCAAAAGACATATTGATGCTGTTCTATAGAAATTTTGTGGAACTGTAAGTCCCATATGTTGTCTTAAATAGTCTTGTAGCCACCTAAAAAAGTAAAAACAATATGAAATTAACTTAAAGTTTGTTTGACCTCATTTATTCAACTATTGTTTTTACACACAATCAATATGAAAAACAGAGATATTCCACATCCTTCCACACTGCCCAGTCTTTAAAATCTAATGTGCATTTTGTATTTATAGAGCACCTTAGTTTTTTATTTTATTTGATTGAGAAACAAATAGCAAAGAGACAGTCTCAAAACTGATTAATAGGACAGTTTCAATAATTAATACATTGTACATTGTTATCTTCCTAGTGGTTATCCATATTACGAGATGCAGGCAGGTTATCCTGTCCAAACACTACTAGTGCAAATCTTTCTTCTCATTGAACGCATCTTAGTTTTGACTAGTCACACTTGAAGTGCTCAGTTGCCACACGAGTGGTTACTATGGTAACAAGCAGGTACTATTGTGCCTTTAATATTCCATTAATGTAGAGTTATGTAAGCAACAGTTTTCTGGAAAACTGCCATTAAAAAGTCTTGTTTTAACAAAATAGTAAATTATGACAATTTTCCAATAGAAGAAAAGGGTTTGGAATCTTTTTTCTAATGTGCACGAAGAGGCCGCCCTGGCCCAGTGGTGGCTTTGCTACCATGCGGCTTTTGCGTGCGCTGCTCCCTCTACCTTGAAGTCTGCCCTCGCGCCACCCCCACCATTCAGCTTCTGGTCATGTTTCCGTCAGTGTTGGATTGCCCACGGTGCCTGCATTCTGTCCTCTTGCAGAGCCCTGTTTCTTTGCTTCCTAGAACTTATTTGGACTTTTAATAATATATTTACAGGTAAGATAGTTTAATTCAATCCCGTCTGCAATGCAGAACAGCCAGCTGTGAAAGGAGCAATTCACACCTAGTCTGCTTCATCACTGAGTTCCCATGGGGAACTGAGCACACGGAGCCTGGGACAACCAGCCTGAGGGGCCAGTGCCAAGAGCCCAGCGACATGGGTGGGTGGGGCACACATGGTCTCACATGCCTGGTACAGCCACTTACGCTCTGCCAGTGGATCAGGCAGGGACTAGACTGCTCTTCCTGTCACTCCAGGGAGGAAAGCTGTCTGCTCCCTCCCATGACACTGAGGAAGTGTGTTTCCCCAGCCAAAGCCTGAGGTGCATCAGACTGCATCCCCTGCAGTAGTCTTCTAGGGCAGCTGCCCTGTTTCCCTACAGAGCTGAGTCTCCGAGTTTCATCTCTGGCTCATTCAGGAGATTTCTTCCTTAATGGCCACTTTTAAGTAATCACATTTTGAAAGTTGGGGTTTTGGTAATATGGAAATCTAGCTACTCAGGCAATAAAACACATAGCCATTTGAATGCACTGGATTGTGCAAGTTCTTATCTAAAGCCTTGGGCAAGCTTGCATCATACATGGTCTTCTTCCTTCCTATCTCCTGTATTGTTGTCAAGAAATAAAATCCACATTTGGAACAGTTACAGATCAGTTCTATGTGTTATGGGCCCATGACAAGACAAAATTCTTTGATACTTCACCACGATTATATATCTATTAAACATAGTGATTAAGATTCAGAACCGTAATGTCATCAGACTACCTGGCTTCAAATCCTGGTCCTGTCACTTCACTGGATGTGTGACTGGGGAAGCTACTTAAATCCTCTGGAGCTCAATTTGCCTTCTAGCAAAAGAAGGATTAACAGAAGAATCTACCTGATGAGAGTGTTCTGAAGCTTAAGAGAGTTAGTTATTCTACAGCACTCATATAGTGTGTGGAACTTCTCCTTCCAAGAAGTTTTATATTTATTTTTGTTTATATCTGTCTGATATAGAAGAGTTAGTTGAGAATGGATACTGAGGTGATCATTATACAAACATAACCTACACAATTAGAGAAGAATCAAAGTCCAGAACTTATTTATCTTTTGATTGCTCCTTGAATTTTTCTTATTAAGGCCTTATTAAAAGACACTTCAGCCAAGTAAGACTTTCAATGAAAAAAGTAAAAATAGAACTGATGGTTTTAGTATGTTGAGGCACTGTCACTGAAGTCTCCTCTTGACTCAGAATCTGAATCTTGTGACAGAAAAGAAAAGCAGCTAAGAGACAGAAAAGGCAGGAGAATACTTCCTAGCATGTAGTGCTCAGGTAAGCTGGTTCGTTCTAATGGGATTCTTTTTTTTGGTAGACCCGGGATTGAACTCAGGCCCTTGCACTTGCCAGGGAAGTGCTTATTTCACTGCTCCATCTCTCCAGGCCCCCCCCCCCCCTGAGACTCTTGTGAACCCTGTGGGTAATTTGCCTCACTTGGGCAGGTGGCAATAGGCAAAGAAAGCCTTCCTGTTCTACTTCAATTACAAAACAGGAGAAAAAGAATATACTGTACATATGGAAAGGAAGTCAATCAGTGACATGGCTCTGTCGTGTAAGCCAGATTTTAACTTAATTTCTCTTATTTGCGCGACCCCTTTTATCTTTTTGCTTGATGTCAGGTACTGTGCTAGGCACTGGGGATAGAGCAGCAAAAACAGATAGTTGTTAGTGAGTTCACACGGGAATGGGAAGACAGACAAAAACCAATAAAGTTATATGGAATCGATTAAGTAGAATAAAAATGAAAATGGTAGAGATACAGGTGGATGTTTTAGATAGAATGATGTGACAGCCCTCACAGATGTCACAATTCAGCTTTTATTTACTTCTTAAAACTCATCCTTTGTGGAGCTTATTCAATATGCCTTCATCGAGTACTAAATTGCGTCGGACTCTGTGCTAAGAGGGGGAAATGGAGCAGTGAGCAAAACTGACCAAGTTCCTTCTTTTTATGGAACTTTCCTTCTTACAGAGCAGGGCAAAGTGCATATTTTCTTACAAGCATTGGCTGAAGTACAGGATGAGTTCTTTCAAGCCAATTTTGACATTGACTCCCAGTCTCTAAAGAAGAGGTTTTGGTAGGATATTTTGTCCCTGTGATATGATTACATGACCACCTAGTAATCTCTTTCAGACCATACAGTACCTACTTTCCCATACGTAAGCCCATTGCTGGAAGTAACGATAAGCAATATGGATCTGCTTTTCCTTATCTGCTGGCACCAAATTCATTTATTAGCAGCTGTTCAGCAGCTTTGCCTATCACCAAGCTCTAAAAACAGCACCAAAAATAAAACTTATTTTCCTTCCAGCAGGTTCTATTGGTTATGTATCCTCTCTTCATTAGCAGCTTCCTCACCTCAGTCACTAGACCCAGCCAGATGTCTGGGGATCATCGGCAAGTTTCTGCTGTAGGTGGCTCAGTCCTGTGGGTTCTGTTTCTCCATGTCCCCAGAACTTGTCCTCTCCTCACTGTGGCCCAACTGTCTCAGGTCTGCCTTCATTGATCATCTTGTGCTAGTTTATGCTATCGCTGACACGGCTACAGAGACCTGAAGATGTGATCATTTACATTTAGTTATTGAAAATTAATTCAGGTTTGCAGTGAGCTACCACAGTTGAAACTTCCTGGTGTGGAGCACAAGGTCCTCCAGACTGGCTCAAACTCATCTCCTGTGGTTCTGTGTGGCAGCGCCAGCCACTATCCTCCTTCTTGTCGGGCTCTCAAACAGTGCCAAGCACCTCCCATCATGGCTTCAGTTCCATCACACTTATGTAATTCTCATAACACTCTCATCAGGGAGATAGTGTTATTAACTCTACTTTACAGAAGACATAAAGTCCCCAAGGGGACTCAGATAGAGGCTTCAATATGTGTGTCTTTTTGCCTTGAGTTATATCCATTCCAATTGATTGTGATAAACTTCTTTACCTCCATGACATTTGCACATACTATCTCCTACAACCATAGTGTCTTCTGCTAGCTTTCTAAGACACTCTTTAAGCAGAAGCCTGTCCCCAGGGGCTACAGCATTCCCCTCAACTGCAACCAGGCCCCAGAATTTGCCTGTTGCATCTCCTGGAGTCCTTCAGAGCAGGAAGGGTATTTTATTATCTGTGCAACTACAGTGCTTAGGGTGGTGCCTAAACAAGGCAGGCACTTAGCAAATGTTTTGGAATAAATGCATGCAGGCATGAGCGAACATATGACTCCGGCAGCAGGATCAGCCATAACTTCCTACCTTCATCCGCTAAACTCCTTCCCTGGAATTTCCCAGCACATATATTATAAACTAAAACTAAAACCATGGATTTTCTTATTCATTCATTCTTCAAGGATGCATTGAATTCTCTTAAGTCCTATATAAACTCTGTGATGCAAAAATGAAGCAAAAGAATCACTTCCTCCAGAGGCCTCAGTGGGCAAGAGAGTGAAGACAGCTAACCAGTCAATAGTTTATGGCATAATGAAATACGTGCTGAAAAGAAGCCTTATGGAATGGGTTGAGTTTGAAAAGAAAAGTAAGAAAAGAACTTATATTCCATTTAAGGACATTGTGAAAGAATTTATAAGAGGATAGCAATTGGTCAGTATGAAATGTGACCGTGATCAGAATCGAATTGGAGGGCTGTCAAGGATTGTTATACCTGGTTGTCTGATAACTACCACAGAGATTCTGCCAGAACCACAACACTGTGCAGAGGTCACTGCAACATCCGGCAAAGAATCCTTCTCCAAGGGCCAGCAGCTATTTGTCCAGCCTTGAAATGACGCCACTCTTGTTATTAATCATTGAGTCCAAGGAAACCTATTTGACAATACCTGGTACAGCCTTCTTCCTTTTGTCTTTGAAAACATTCTCTTGTGTCATCGTCTTTGACTTGGCCCCTAGGTTACTGTACGCTGTATATTATCATCGCAGTGCACGAAATAAATTATTCTTTGGGGAATCTCCCTGTGATTGTTTCCTTTTTGTATTAGATTGACATGAATCTTAAAGTGTAAATGTCAAACAGAAAATGTGGGAGGGGAGATAATTCCAGGATTCTGAAAATGCTTTGGTGAAGGGTATTTGAAGCAGCAAGAATGTAAATGCAGGGCTGGGGAGATGGCTCAGTGGAATAAGCGCTTCCCTGGCAAGTGCAAGGGCCTGAGTTCAATCCCCGGTTCTGCTAAAAAAAAAAAAAAAAAAAAAAAAAAAAAAAAAAAAAAAAAAAAAAAAAAAAAAAAAAAAAAAAAAAAAAAAAAAAAAAAAAAAAAAAAAAAAAAAAAAAAAAAAAAAAAAAAAAAACCCAAGAAGAATGTAAATGCAAGGACAGAGATATGTGGACCTGTGCCCTGATGCAGGATGGCTTCCACACTGGAGAGGGATAGAGAGGAGGCTCAGCCCAGGGCAGCACAGATTTCAGAGGCTCTGAGGAGTGTGGACTGTAAGTGTTGGAGCGCCAGTGGAGTCACCTGAATAGGTGAGTCAGGATCTTGTTTATTTGTTTTGGCTTTCAGAATCACATCTCTAGGATCCAGGTGGAGAACTGATAAGGTCCTGGGTAAGAAGAGCTATTGTGAAAATGGAGAAGAAGGGATGAACTTGAAAGACCTTGGAGAGAGAAAAACTTAAGACACTCAAGAGAGAATAAAGAGAACTTGGCAACTGACTAAAAATGTGGCAGCCATGAAGAGAAGGTTTGGAGAAGAGAGGTCAAGGTTGGTGCCACTGAGCTTGGGATACGTGGCTCTATCTTTCAGGAGAGGGAATGATGCAAAAACATTAAGAGGCTGATGAGTGCTTTTAAAATGTACTCAATTTGCTGAAAAGTTCCCTTAAAAACTCTCCCTGCCCCATCTGGTGACTTTTAGATACTTAAATCCATCTGTATCAAAGATATTTTCCACAATGATCATTTAATAAATTCATTCGAAGATAGTGGTTATTCCAAAGTTAATGCAGGCTCTTAGGGCCCTTGGGAACCAAAAGTCTGAGCAGGCAGAACGTGAGGGCCACTCTGTGTTGTGTTCCCTACAGCTCCTCTGCCTTGGTCTCTTCCAATGCTAGGCTTTCAATTGGAATCCAGAAATGGCCTGCAGCTTTATCTTCAAGATTAACAGCATATGCAGTATGGTTTAATAAGTGTCAACGTCTGGCGGCAGTTCTGCATCATGGAATGTTTCTTTCTTCTGTTTGTTTACTATTTGTTTCTGTCTTGGAAAGTGGAGATTGTGTTAGGAGATCTATACTCAGAAATCTAGCATATATGTCTTTCAACATCACAGTTAAGGTTGTTTTCCTTGCCATAATAAACATGCAAGCATCTCAGGCCACACCAATGCATAAATAAAATATCTGCCACCAAAGCAGGTCACAAGGTCCCTTGTCACTCTTCACCATGGATCTCAGTGGTAAAAGAAGTGGAGAATGAAAGCAAGCTGCAAATCAGCTGAGAATTAGCACATGCTATTGTTTTCGAGTTTTCCAAATGTTTCCGAACTCCCATTGTGTTTTGTGTTTTGTACTCCAGACTCCTGCCAGCCCTCCTCCAGGGACATTCCTTCCTGGGCTCCAAGTCATCTGGAGAGCAAACAGCACTTGTCCTAGGTTGGGCAGCTCAAGGACATATTTATATGTATTAAAAATGAGGCAATGACTAGAATATATATTTTATATTTTTTTATTTGGGGGTCACAAATTGGATTTTCAAGATGAGAATGTAGCTTTGCTCTTTTAGGATGAATTTCAACACACATCTAGAGATGAAAACCACATACCATGTGGCTTTGCTAAATGTACAAGTTGAGGAAAGGATGGATGAATGAAAGACTTCAGGAAGCGGAATAACTTTAACTGAAAGGATAGACAGAGACTGGTAGCTCTTTTCCTGATCTATATGCGCATTTCCCTACCCATAGACCAATCATTCTTAGAAAAATTCTTCTTCCATCCATTTGATCAAACTCTTTGATTTGTCAGTGTGAATTTTTCTGTTACTATAATTAAATTGTCTGACTAATAAAAAGGTGCTTTTCCTTTTTCTACCTGTATTTATGGAAATTTCTGGTAGATTGTTTGCAATAACTCACTAAATTTCAAAGCATCTAATAAAGACGACTAACATTATAATTTAAAGCCAGTTGGTTTTGCCCTGCAGCCAAAAAAATAAAACACCAAAAACAACCAGACCAAGAAAAGACAGGTAAGAAGAGTGGAGAATATTGTTCTGAGAGTTAAGCTGTTTCTTATTTAAAATATATGTTCGAATTTTTTGAGTTAAAGTTAATGTGTGTTCTGTGATTTTTGAAAGATTATTAAAAAAGTTTACAAGGAAAAGGAAACACATCTCTGACCACACTAATATTTTAAATTCTTTTAGTGTGTTCTGATTAAAATCTATTATAGTGTGTGTGTGGGACCTGGATTATGTAGCTATGCATTATTTTAACAAACTTTATGCAACATAAAGAGCAATTGTTTAAAAATAAGAGTAACCATGGTCTTATTTGGGGTCATTGTGTGTTCACTGAGTCTGTGGATATCATGAAGGAGTATTCTATTCTCTAAAGGCCTTGCTTTCTGGTTCAGGATTTGGGCTAAGATTGCCAATTAACAACTTTTCTAGGTGTAATCTCTTGTGCATGGAAACTGTCACAAACAAAAAACTTAAAGACTCACGTGCTATAAGCATTGTGTTGACTCTGTGAAAGGCTGACTCTTGTTTTGGCAATTGTCTAAAATTATAATATCTAGTTGATTGCATTTCCACGAGGGAAATCATACAGGTAAATAGTCAGTCCTAAGCTATGAAAGTTACTGAAACATTTGCTTTGGTTACCTTTATTTCAGGGTCTAGTTTAGCTCTGTCTTAAGGCTATCTTTTGTTTTTGCTTTTTCAAATAATTCATGACATTTGCAAGCTAATTAACTGGCCATTTGAATTTCTCTGTTTTTAATGCAGTGCTGGGGATTGAACTCAGCACTTTGTACTTACCAGGCAAGTGCTTATTCTACTGAGTTATCTCCATGGCCCCCATCTGAATTTCTTAGTCTATGTAGAAAGAAGCACTGGGGTATAGTGAATACAGAGTAATGCTTTTCTCTCTCTTCCTTTCTCCTCTGCGCTTTCCTCACCCTATAGGCTGAAGGAGGGATCCATCTATTGTGATAAAATGTTAAATCTTACACATGTCTTTAGAAGGGTAACTAAAATAAATAATGGGGCAAGGTCAAGTTTAAGTTCATATGCATTTAATGTGAAAAAAGCCCCCTGGAGTTGGGGTGGGGTATAATGTGGATGTGTTGGGGGGGATGTGAAGAGGTCTGTAAGCCAATCGAGAGGACTTAGGACATCCAGGTGGCATGGAAAAGTGTCCTACAGTCAGGGGGTCGTCTTTGGGGTTTATTTGGACCTCTGGCAACTGTCTTGTTTCCAGGTGCTGCATTTCCAAGGGGCTCTCGCCATATCTTAGAAAGCTCAGAGGACAGAGCTAGGATCTCAATATAATGGCACTGGAATGGCGAACAAGGAGTGAGGAAGAATGTCATTTAAGATTGCTCATAATTACTTTTCCAGATCTTTGAAGGGCCTTTTGAGGAAGAGGGGTTATATGTTTCCACCATAATTGCACTGAGTAGAATTTTGCACATATACATGTGGAGAAAAGAAACATTTTTATTTGGTGGGAGTATTGGATTTGAACCCAGGGCCTTGTATGTTCTAGCTCACGCTACTAAGCTATACTTTATGCCCAATAGAAGCCATTTTTTGTTGCCTGGGTCTTCAAGGTAGAAATCAAGTGATACAGAATATAGAGAGCCTGTTGCGTGGGGTGAGCAGAGGGAGGGATTGCTTTTGGGACCGTCAAATTGGACAATTTATAGCATCTCATAGTGGTGAAGGTCAGATTCTATTAGTAGATATGAATTATCTGTGTTTCTAAATATGTGACGCTTCACTCTGTATTGGGTTTTCTGCAGACACAAAATGGTAACATCACTGGGGAGGCACCAGCCACGTACTGGAGTTCTGGAAAGAGGTTGCCTGGGTTTACCACAAAAAGTTGAAACAATTTCTCAGTTCCCATGTGTGTGAAATGGGAGTGTAAGACAATTTATTCCACAAGTTTATGGTGAGGATTAAGCAAATGACAAGTCTCATGGTGTTAGACCAGAGTCTGGGACAAGTGTGCCCCACATTGGTGACCTGTTATGACTATGATTGGTAATACCAAGCTGAACGTGCATCTTAGCTGGATTTGAGTGACAACACATTCAGATGGTGAAGTTCTGTAGAAGGACGTTTCATCAGGAAAGCTAATCGAAGGTCATCATTGACCTTTGGTAACTACAGATGGAGCACCTACCTAGAGACTTGTTTTATCCATTAGTAGACAAAAACTTTTCCAGACTGAAAACAAATACTGAAATGCACGGCAATATTGTTCAATTAGCTGCTTTAGAAATAAGCCAATGAGCAATTTAGTTAACATTTCTTGGTCTTAGTTTCATCAGAAGAGTCCAGTTTTCCAATTCATCTTTGCTGGCAAAATCTTTAACTATGATTCTAGTAACAAAATGAGAACCATTTCAGAGATTCAGTCTGAAATGACTGTCCTTGGATTTTAAACAGATAAATAATGCCTAAATTAGAGTATGTTTAGTGCAAGAATGTACGCTAGCAGGGAAAGCATCCAGCAAGAGTAGAAAGGGACATTTGAAATCAGGCGAGAAACAATAGTGTGTGTCAGGTCATTAACTTTTCACCTTTTGCTCCCTCTCTCCTCATAATGTTTAACAAGACTTTATTGATTATAATAGCCTTGATTTGTAAATGGGAACCAAAGATCACGTTGTGGGCATCAGACCAATCCTTGCACACAACATCTGCAAGCCAAAGACTTCATTAATAATTGATTTCAGGATTGTAGGAGTTCACATGGGCTTGTCTTTTGCCAGCATTCTTCAACACAATATATGGCTTGATTTATGAATAATTGTAGGATATTAGTTCTGGAAGGCACTGGGAATTGGAGGACTATTCAGAGGCAGAGCCAAACATCCTGACTCCTGTTATAAAGCATTTGACACTAAATATATGTGGGCTCTTTCATTAATAGGATGTTGGATGCAGACAAAGAATCTAACAGCTCAGTGATATAAGCAGGTCACTGTTGGTGATCTCCAAAGATTCCTGATTCCATCTTCTGAGAACCTTCATGAGACTGAATCTCTATGTGAGAGAATGAGGATTGGTTTTCAGAAATTGTTTGATGAGAAACACAATCACTGGCCAGCAGGAAATGGCTCAGTAGGTCCAATTCCTAGTGCAGAGCTCTGTCCAGCACTGTGTATCATACTCAAATGGATACTACATCGTTTTGGGGGTCACTAACATCCAGGAAGGCAGGTGGAATGATTGGGCCCTTCTTGGCCTTTTTCTAGTCTTCTTCATGCTCCCCTGTGAAGAAGACCAAGGTACTGTACTGGCAGCCCTAGCTTGAGTATTTGTGGGTTGTGTTTCCACCTTGCCCACTTTGAGTAGACTGGATATGCAGCCTCTGGTTTGGCACTGGTCACCCTTGGCTCCATGACATATGGGCCACTATCAAATCACTCCTGGTCCTATGTGTATCTCAGCTCTTCCAGAACAGCAGCCCTGTTTATGTCAATTGAAGACATCTAGTTCTTTCTGGGACTTGTCCCTTCCTTTCCATGTCTTAAGGATGTTCCACCTCTTTTTTTGTTTCTATTTAAATACCACTCCTTCTTCTAGGCGCTTGATGATTCAAATCCTAGATCAGATCAGCCCTTTTTTTATGTTTGTTACCTCTGAGTTTCATAAGAGAAAATCACAGTCACTCACTAGCACTGCCAAGGCACATGGTACATATCCCCTGATATTTTACAAGTTTTTCAGCTGGACTTATCCTCCAGGCGTGCTTGTCTAGAGAGTGGCTATAATGAATGAGTAATTCTTGGTAACAGCACCTAGCTTGTCACAAGTACTAAGGAAATCTGATAGTACAATAGCACCTGGGACTGCAGGGCTCAACAGAGTGAGAATCAAAGACTACTTAATCTCACCTTGTTCTTTTGCATGTTTAGAGTTCCCAGGTTTAATTGGCTGATCAGTTAAAACTATAGAAGAGACACTCAGAAAACATGGTGCTGTAATGGATGAAGACTCCATGGTCACTGGCTCTGTTTCCAGATGACCAGAACACACACATGTGAATACGTTTGGCCGCGCATGTGTATATCAACATGATTCAGGTTTCTGGGAGCTGCAAGGTCCTCAGAGGCAGCTGGAGCTGGAGGACGAGGCAGGGAGTGGAGGCAGCAGCCTGATCTCAGGTTATTCCCACTCCCTGTGATTGAACAGAAAGATAGTTTAGCAATGACACACCCAAGCCTACATATCAACTCCAGCTCCAGCCCAGCCAGGAAGAAGTCGTGTAAATCAGTCTGTGGCTTAGCTACTTTCTCCCTGAGACACAGGACACAGTACTCAAAGCTTAAAAGAGGAGAGGTGTGCTTTGGCTGATAGTTTGTAGATACTTCAGTTTATAATGGACTGGTTCTGAGGCGGGACAGCACAATCCAGGGATATGCTGAAGGAGAGCTGTCACTTCATGGCAGATAATAAGAATGAGGATAGAGTGGAGCCGGGAAGGGGTGTGTACCCTTCAGGGTCATACCTAGTCCTAACGGCAAGCTGCAAGGCTCCTGTTATCCAATAGCCTTTCGAACACATCAAGGTTGCGGGCAGATTTTAGGTCCAACTTGGGACAGCCTAGTGTCCCACCTTTGTGGTCTGGCAGAACAGCTTCAGAGGCACAAGAGTCCAATTTGCTCCCCATCCCATGGGACAGTCGCAGGATGAATTTAATGCTCATCTTCCACAGTTAACAACATCAGGCAATGCGTTATACTATGACATGACATTACCTTCGAGCTGTATAAGAAATTTCTAAACTTGTTTAGAGAAAAACGTTAGTTGGGCTGTATAGGTAGGATTATTTACCACTAACTCATGGAAAAATGGAATAGAACTTTTTAAGACTTGACACTTAGTAGTTAATAAAAGAAATAAAAGCAGGAGTGCTAAGATCGTCTTTTGAGTCAAGATTTTAGTAAGTAATCGCTCCACTTGAGTAAGCAGCATAGATGTACAAAATACTGAGCAAGTTCACATGCAGTGTTCTTATACAAATGCCAACCTCTAGTTAAAAGATAGCCTTTCTTATCTATTTATTATTTATTTAAACAACTTTTTCTTTCAGGACTGGGATGTACTACAGGGCCTTTGCACTGAGTCACCTCCCCCCACCCTGGAGACAGGATCTTGCTAAATTACTAAGCTGTCTAGGTTGGTCTGCATCTTGCTATTTTTCTGCCTCAGTCTCCTGGAATGCTGTGCTTACTGGCATGCTCTGTCATAATTGCCTTCAAGTGACATCTACTTATGACTGTTTCTCTGGTGCCAATGGGACTGATGTTTTCACAGAACCAAGAAGATGAGAATTTTCTAGAACTCTGTACACAAAGATCCTTTTCTCATGTTTCAAATGATCTTGCTACTTTCTTCTTTAGCTTCTGGTGCTTTCCTTTTGCTTTGCTCTCTTTTTAATACCCTTTCCAGTCTGAAAAATTTCTGACTATTTCTTGTAGAAGAACTTGACAATGGAAAATCTACTAAGTTCTTTTCTCACTTTATGAAACAGCCCATGTTGAATGGGGACATTAACAGAAAGGGCAAGTTTGAATATTCAATTTGTCTCGGAGAATTTATACCGGGACAAAACTGGAAGGAAACCTAGAAAATTTCTAAGTTAGAATTATTTTAGTATCTTAAAAAGAGAAGAGGTAGAAAACAAGTACATGTTCTTCAACCCTTTACCATCAAGAAATGGGGGGGGACCAAGATGTTCAAGTGTTTGCCCCAACACTGAAAAATAATTCACTTTCAAGGACTCTAGCTGTGGAATGAGGTAGACATCTTTATTTTTGGTACCAGGGATCAAGCGCAGGACCTTGCGCTTGCCAGACCGGTACTTGTACCGCTGAGTTATTTCCCTGTCCTGACGAGGGAAATATTACACGAAGAAAATATTCATAAAATTAGCTTCAAAATGGCCTGAATGAATCAGGGACCTTTTTTCTTAAAGACCTTATAGTCTTTGTATTTTGGCTTATAATTTGATGAAATCTGATTGCTACAAAGGCCAAGTTCTCCAGAATGACATCTAAGTATCTTTCTGTTTGAGGTCAAAGTCACCTTTCCACCTCACTTCTCATTGTTTCTTTTTTGGGGTTCTTGATTCTTCATTTCTCAGCAAATGCCCCACCCCTGCCTGGCTCTGAACCTTTGTTCCTGCTGTTGCTTTCCCTCCCCCTACTGCCCAGAGTGTCCCACCCCCTTCTTAAAAACCTAAAACCACTCTTATGCAGTGTTCTCTACTCTCGGCAGCATGAACTGTCCCTTTTCCTTTGTGCTGTCTTGTAACAGAGCATGGAACAGTTAACTGTCTCATGGGAAGGTTATTTGTTTACACATTTTGTTTTCTACCTCCGAAAGTGTGGTGGAGGAATGTGTCTCGCTCCCCAACCACAGTAAACTTGGCAAGTGTGTGAGAATAGGAAAAATGAATGCATAGGTACGCTGGACTGAAATTGGTGCACACAACTGTCCTGAGAAATGTCTAGAATTATTTCAAAAGCAGCCACAATGACCTGACATGGTGATAGGTGAATATATCAACCTGACTGAGTGAGAGGGTCATCTCGATGTGCATGAGAAAAAATGAAACTGTTTTGGCACACTCATTGGTGAAGAAGGCCTGAAGTAATGGCTAATTGTGCTATTCTGCTGAAAACTTGAATTAAGAAATGCTGCCTTGGGAAATTAGAGACAGCTGAGGTGACTGAAATTTTTCATTTCTCTGCAGTATGTAGAGCTGAATCGTGACATGAATAGAAAATTAATAAACTGCCACTAGATGCTGCTGTTTCCTCATCTGGAGATAAGATTTGTCACTGCAGAGGCCCCAGAAAAGAGTGCTATGGGGCCTGGGATCTCTCTGAGTCAGCTCTGTCCCTCACTGGAAGGAACAGACCTCTGAGACTCCCAGGGATTCCTCATTTGTGGAAGAAAGGATGTTGGACGTGGTGTTTCTCAAACCTTTCCAATTACTTTTTGATAATTTAAAAAAGGAAGTTAAGACATTTGAAATGCTGTATGCCTTTTCTGTATACATATTCTTCTTACACAAGTATCAATTCTTATTTAACCAAATATCATTTAGATAATGAGATGCCACACAACATATGAGGCAATCATCAAATGAACAATGTGACACCTGTGCACACCTATGCTTCCTGGGCCTACACAGTTCCCAGGGAAAATCTTATTTATGGTCTTAGTGAATTGTAGAGCGGGAAAGAATCTTAACGCTTGTATAGACTGGCCGGCCCTAATATCGAAGCAGAAATTTTTCCAGGGAAAATGCTTTTCTCTTTTTTTTTTTTGTCCCTCCTCCTTTTAGGTTCTGTAGTTTTAGAATAAAAGCCCTTGGCTCCAGGGCAGCCCTGCCTTATATTTCCTCATGTGGGTGGTAGAGCTGCTGCATGAGCCCCGAAGCTGGGTGAATCTCTCTGAATCCCTGAGTTGCTGAATGATTCTGACCCCCAGCACTTCTGTGTGAGCTGTTTTTCTTACTGTGGTTCTGTGTTTCCTTCAGATGACACTAGTTATATGGAAATTAAACTTCAAGGCAAGAATACTGTGGTGGAACCAACCTGATCCTTGTGTTCATTCTTAGCCTCAAACTGGTGAAAGCAGCCTATTCCTGTCTCTATCAAGTACTGGTGGTTCATGGAACCCTTCTAGGTGCAGCATAGAGTAGGGCTCCCTGATTATCCAGGTGGGTCCTGAATCTCACATGTCTGTTGCATTTTGCTGCAGCTGTGCCAACTCGTAAACAAAATAGCAATGTTTAACCTGTGGAACACCATTAAAATGTTACCTCAATAGGGTAGGAGAGTTGCTGGGTGTTAAGGAGAATTCATGAAACAGAAGGAAATTAAACAAAATTTAAGTACTCAGATCTTTTAGTTTGTGTCTTACAAAAGTGTATTATATCTTTTCCATCTGAAAAAGGCCAATGGACTTCAATTTTGTTTGTCCACTTTTTTTTCTTTTTGATTCTTCAGTTAACATGGAAGAGTTAGTTTACTGTATATGCTTTATACTCAGCCAAAAGAGAGAGCAGAAGTAGTCCAGAATGCCACAGGTCCAGGGCAGAAAACCAAGGGACTGCTTAGTTTGAACCAGGGGGATCTCTCTTTGAGATGGTCTTGGTGGTCAGATGGCAATGCAGTCCCAGTCCATTGAGACATTTTAGACAGAACGCAGTCCAAAACTTGCACCAGTGTTGTCAGCCTCCAGCAGTCTTTGCTTTTGCTCCTTTGGCCTTCATGGGTGTGCGAGGTATTTTACTGAACCTCTGTCTCATCTTTCTTCTTTTACAGTTCAATCTGCGCATTCACTTCTTCCTCCACTTGGCTCTCCTGGTGCAGAGGTTTCTAAGAAGACAGTGTTAAAGTTGAAAGTCCACTTTTTTCTTTTCTATATCCTACTTGTGACAGTTTTAAAATAAATACTTAAGTTCTCTTGCTCTCAGGAGAAAAATGAGAATGACAGTGATCCGTGAGCATGCCAAGAACTCCTAATCCTCCCCACCCCTGTGGCCAAGCAAACCCTCTCACTAGATCAGTTCGCTCCAATGTTCACAGTTAACAAGGTTTCATTAGTGCTGAAAAAAAATTTGCTTTTGCTTCCAAACATAGGACTGAGCTCTGATGGGACCTCAGTAGGGAACAAATTTTCCTTTTAAAAAATCCTTTTGCTTCCCTGGTGAGTAGTAATCTTGTCCTTTGAAATAGTTTCAATTAGAACAAATCACCTAAAGAGTAGGGTATGAAAAGATTTCATTGTGACTGTGGGTATTTCTTAGTTTTCTTTAACAACTGACTTTTCTTTAGTAATTTAAAAGATCCAGAAAATCTGTATGTCCTTACCAATGTTTTTCTTAAATGTGCAAGCTTAGCTTTGAAGGGGACAGCGATTGCAATTGCTTCAGCTAGAGCTCTGAAGGCCTGGAAACCTTACCTTGTTACCAGATTCTCTTCTTCAACAGGGGCTATGTGGAGTTTCTGGGACAGCTGCTGCTATAGTTGGAAGAAAGTCATACCAGAAAAGAGGAGAGGACTTTGTGGCTGGTCTAGGCCCAAATTCCAAATGCTCCAGTCATGTGTATCTAAATAGAAGTCAGTACAGGTCATCTTTGCAACTGTCTTTAATTGGAGGAGGCCCTCAGAAGCTAGGAGAATCCTGGGTCTGCAGCCCAACCTCGGTCTTTCAGCATGTAATACTGGGGCTCCACCAGCAAAGAAGATAAAGTATGGTGCTTCTTAGACTCTGTTCTCAATTTTCTTTGGCACTGAAGCCCCACTGGGACCTTGGTTACCATCAGGAAGACACCTCACTGTGCAACATACAGGGTGCACTGTTGCTTGCACAGTGCCTCCTCTGGGTATGCTGGAAAATGTGTGCCTGTTTGCCAAGGTCAGGGAGATAGAGAAAGTTCCTGAGCTCACTAGCACTCAGCTGATGCTTCCTTTCTGGGAGGAAAGACTGAAAGATCAGTGCGGGAGTTTATGATGTCCTTGGGGGATGCTTGAAGGGAACGTGTGCCAGTGTCATGTGTGAGCTTCATACTTGCTGGCTTCATATGTACTAGGCATGTATGAAAACTGGAAAGGTGAATTTTCTAGGACTAACTAGCATTGCCCAAGATTCACTCAGAAAGCCACAGGAAGTATATGGAGCTGGGGACCAAGGGAAGGGCTATGGCCCAGTCCAGGGATGGCAAACCATTTAGAGCTTTCAATGATATAAACAACCTGCTGCAGAATGCCTGCCACAGGTTCACCACCCATGGGCTACTCATTCATGGAAAGTCATGTGGAGAAGAGCTGACACCGATCAAGGCATCATCTTTCTGTGTCTACGTCTATCTTTCCTCTTCTGTAAGGATAGTTGGGGGTCCACAACAGATTATACTCCCTTGAACATATTACCATGAATTGAAAGAACAAATGAACAGTGGTTTGAAAGTCTTCCCAGGATTTATGATACCTGAGCTCCGTGTTACCGAAGACTGAAGTGCTATGGGAAGGGGCATATGTACAAATTCTGCAGAGCCTTTACATGACAAAGGCTCAGTTGTGTGTAATGGGAGAGATTTAAACAAGAAAAATTTTGGATAGCAACTTAAGAAAGTGGTCAGCACTTTCTAATGGGTAAGGACACCAAGATCTTAATAGGGGACGTAGGTGACCCCAGTCAGGGAGTGTCTCAGTGGGAATCATGTGGGTCATCTCTATAGATGTATTTGATCAAAGTGAAGCAGTAATGCCGGGCGTGGTGGCGCATGCCTGTAATCTTAGCACTTGGGAGGCTGAGGCAGGAGGATTGCTGTGAGTTCGAGACCAGCCTGAGCTACAAAAGTGAGCTTAAAGCCAGCCTGAACTGCATAGTGAGACCCTGTCTCAAAAAGACAAAAAAAAAAAAAAAAAAAAGAAGCAGTAGGGAGGTAGGAGAATGCAGGGTCACAGGCCCAGCCTCTGTATCTTAACAGCTGAGAGATTGGGTGCCTGCCAAATGGCTTGGTCATTAGGGGATAGAATGTAACGTGGAAAGTTCAGTCATTTGTGGCTGTGGACTTCAAGGTCAGAGCAGAGTGACTAATTCTATCAAGGTTATTGGACTGAGTTCAGGACAAAGCCCAAAACCCTATCTTCTTCCTTGGAACAATGCAGAAAATCTATTTCTGTCAGTTACTTTAATGTTGGGTACTTCAAATATTCATTTCTGTGTTTAGTGAAGCTAATTTTTAATCTTGACCAAAAGCTGTTGAAAATCCACATATCAGCTGATGTTCAGAGCAATGTTAAATATATGACAGTATAATTTCTAAAATATATGAAGTATACAAATTGCTGAATTGTCCCTTGCACATAAAAACAAGCAATGTGCCTAACATCAGTTCAAACAGAGGCTCATAAAAAGAATTGTAATTGTAACTTTTAACAGCTGCAAATGAATGACATGTAGCAGTCTCCGTAGAGATATGATGAATCATGAGTGTGTCTTGATCAAACTTGGAATAATATGTTAATTTTTAAAAAATGCTCTTGAGTGTATTCATGTGAGAGTCACTTCAGGACACTTCTGACTTGAATCTCATCCTGAGCAATAGGACTGCGGTGGCGATGTTCTACCTAGGGTTGAGAATCCGTACTCCCTGCAGGTCAAGCAGTGTCCATCCTGTTTGTTTACAGGCAGCTGTAGTCACCAGATGAGCCAGAGAAGTGCTGGTGGAGGAGGCAGCAGAAGAGGTGAGACCACTGTGGGCACCTCTGCTGAGCAGGCCCTTGAACTTCGTCAGTATTTTTCCTTCAAGTTTCCTCACAGGGCACAGTATGGGCAGAATATTG
>PVKA01005027.1:71684-87600 GCA_004027165.1 Ctenomys sociabilis
TTTTTTTTTTTTTTTTTTTTTTTTTTTTTTTTTTTTTTTTTTTTTTTGTCTTTTTGAGACAGGGTCTTCCTATGCAGTTCAGGCTGGCCTTGAGCTCACTTTGTAGCTCAGGCTGGTCTCGAACTCACAACAATCCTCCTGCCTCAGCCTCCCAAGTGCTGGGATTACAGGCATGCGCCACCACGCCCGGCTGTGTTGGTCTTTTTGAGACCAGGTCATGCTATGCAGTTCAGACTTGCCTTGAGCTCACTTTGTAGCCCACGCTGGTCTTGAACTTGCAATAATTCTCCTGCCTCAGTCTCCCAAGTGCCGGGATTATAGGTGTGTACCACCAGGTCCAGACTGCCTATGAAATTTTTTTTAATCAAGGGAAAATATTTAAGAGATTCTCACTGGTCTTCTTAACCTAAAACTAACAACAGAAGAAGAATATATATAAACATTGTTACATACATCCATTATTATGCCTAGTTTTATAAATTTATATATGCTTATTACTTATATTTCCAGTTTTTATGAAAGGTTGAGCAAACATATATCTTATCTCAAGAGAAAAAAGAGAGACTATTGCTTCTACTAGTGTTTATACGTTTAAAACTTCCATTAAGATATGGAAAATAGGCACTGAGAATCCACTTTTCATTTATGGGAATCATTTAGGAAATGACTGGTTTTTTTTGTTTTCAGAACTGGGGATTGAACTCAGGCCCTTGCACTTGCCAGGGAAAAGCTTATTCCACTGAGCCATCTCCCCAGTCCCAGGGAATGACTCTTAATTGAGTCTCCCAGTACACTTGCCTTTTTACAATACTGGTCATACTTCAAGTAGAAGAACTCCAAGGAGCATTGATTCTAGCCCTGAGGTGTGCTCTGAAGTACTTGCAGGGTACTGCAAGATATCCTGGGAACTCAGATTTAAGAAGGAATAGTGCTTGGTTTAGCTATATCTTTCTTTCTATCTATCTATCTATCTATCTATCTATCTATCTATCTATCTATCTATCAATCTAATTTCCATTTTAATAATTAGCTCTGTCTTGTGAGTTAAAACTATGATTTGTTTTGTTGGGTTAAGTATTTTTAAAGATATTTGAAAACTCATTAAAGCTGATGTGTGTATGTGTTCCTTTTTAGCGTAAGAAGTACAAGTATCTGTAGAATAAATTTGGTGAATATTAAATAAAAACCATGGGAGACATCTATTTGTTCACTGAGTACATTCATTGAGTATGGCGATATTTTTGATGGACTTTATGAGCTGTGTACTGTGGTGGGTGCTGGGAACAGAAAGGAGCAAAGCCACGTCCGCATCAGTATTCCACACTTCCATGAGAGGAAATGAGTGTGGATGCACACATGTCCACGTAAGCACACGTGCTACTGAGGCCCTCAGAGGAGGAAAGGGTGCCTCATGAGTGCCTTCCTGTCTAGCTTGGGGTCAGGAAAAGCACCCTGGGGAGATGACAGAGACCTGAAACCCAGGGGTAGGGAAGAAGAGTGCCCAATGGAAGGAGGTGCCCTTGAGGTGGCTCTGCTTTTGGAGGGAAGCAGTACTTTGGAAGTTCCAAGATAGCCAGAGCACAAAGAACAACTGAAGATCAGTGGGTAGTACAGCAAGGTAGTGAGATCATGGGCAGCTGAACCTGTGGGTCACAGATCCTGCAGAAATAATCTGTTCTTGATCGTAAGAGCCATTGGAAAGTCTATGAAGGGTGAAAGTGTACGTGTGACAGGATCTAAGTTTACCTTGTATGGTGACCACCTTGGCTGGAGATAGAAAATGGATTAGGGTAGGGTAGGAGCAACTGCGGCCCAAGAGACAGGCTGAGATGAGGGAGTGACAAACAGTACGTGTTGGGAACATGGAAGAGAACTCAAATACTGTCTCCTAGTCTCTAAGATCACAGACTGTAAGAATTCAGTTTACGAGTGCATGAAGACAGTGTGATGAGCTCTGTGCTAAAGGAGAGTAGCACACAGTCTATGAGCCCAGGAGACAGAACAGTTACACTGGACTTGGAGGATGCAGGCAGAGTGCAGGGGCAGGGATGGTGTCTACACTGATCAAGGGCTGTAAGAGCCAAAGAGGAGTTCAAAAGTACTCTAAGGCAAGATGTGGTGGCAGTAAATCTGAAAGTAAACTTGACGTGTTCTGAACTTTGTTGCTGATGACTGGTGTGATCCAGCCCCCTTATTCTCAACCCACTCTCCTTTCAACCCAGCCCAGGTATTCAAGATCATTACTTTCAGGAATTTGATTTTTTTTTTTTTACATTGGCAGCTTTCTCATTTTATTGTAGTGTCATTTCATGAATTTTGACCAATATGCCTGAGGTATCAGGACAGTCATTTCTGTGACCTTATTAATCTTAACCCAAAGGATAAAACAAAACTATACTAACAGTAAAAAATCTTGACAGCATTTGACAAGAAAATTGACCAGAAACTTTATCACCGTAGAGTTCCACACAGCGCCAAGACCTTGACTTGGATAACTCGTTTTTTTTTTTTTTTTTTTTTTTTTTTTTTTTTTTTTTTTTTTGGACAGGGTCTCACTATGCAGCCCACATTCACAGTGATCCTCGTGCTTCCTGCCTCCCTAGGGCTGGGATTACAGGTGCGCGCCACCACACCCAGACTCCATCGCCGGCTCAGCGCACCCGAAGGCGGGGCCGTCGCGGCATGCAGAACCAGGAATCGAACCCTGGCTGCTGAGTTTACGTAAGCAAGCGCTTAGTCCGCTGAGCTATACCGCCGGCCCTTTGGATAATTTGTTGATTACAGAAAGGTCAGGAACCCATCAAACCCTTCACAGTGCCTCACTCTTTTTTTTTTTTTGTGATCTCAGTTCAAACTAAATGCCATGAACCATCATTAAGGTTGGTGTCTGATGTATACCCTCAATTTCCCTCACTTTCTCTAACTTTGTCTTCAGGATTCAATGATACATAGCTCTCATGTCCTCCAACTCTGCCTTTTTCACCCTGTGCTTGAGAAGGGCACACACATCTACCTCTTCTGGTCTGATGTGAGACCACTACCTTCTAGAGGGCTTGCAGTGCAGCTATACCACCCTGTGACACTGTCTTGGTCTGTTCATTCCTCTATTATCCTAGACCATTTTACACTTCTCACTTTCTCCTCTAAACAACCTGTGTCCTCCCACAGGTGGCAACTTACTCTCTTGTTTCATTCAGAAAATAGAAGGTAACAACGCGACTTCCACATGCTTCCATGATGCACCTCTGGCCAGCATGCTCCTGAGCCTAGTACCTGCCTTTTTGCTACTTCTGGGGCGAGCAGTCCCTGTTCCTATCACATGAAGCTCCTGAACGGTTCGCTGAATTCAAGCACCTGTAATAGTTGAACGACAATAGAACACCCATCTTTGACAGGATTAAACAAAAAAGGGGATACAAAGGAAGAACCATTCTGTGTTCATATAGACAGTACAGTTAGGATAAATATGCAGTACTATGAGAAGAAATATATACACTAATAGTGTTTGGACAGGATATCCTGTTTGCTTCTTGTACTATGGATAACCACTAGGAAGATAACGATGTAGAAAGTATTAATTATTGAAACTGTACCATAATTCTGCTTTTTAAAAAAGGGCAGGTATACAGCTACATTCTCTTAATTCACTGATCAGAGGCATCTACTCTAATAGTATTTGTACATAGAGTATCATGTATGCACCTTGTACAACAAAAAGCCACTATGAAAACAATGCACGATGTATAAATGTTAAATCTGTCCTACTAATTTGATTTAAAACTGTCTCATTGCTACTTGTTCTTCAATAAGAAACAAACAAACAAACAACAACAACAAAACCTTCAAACGCAGCTCCTTTGCCTGAGCACATTGCATTTCCTCGCTTTGTGGCATGGCTCCAACTATTCTTCTTTTACCTTCAGTACCTTTCAGTAACTTTCCTCTACTGAATCATTTACATCCACACGAAATGTGTTGTTGCAGTATCTTCTGTCTTACAAAGTCACCTTAGAGGCTGCCACTTTCTCTGCTGGGTACAGTGAAACTTCACTAAAGATGTCTTCTTTCTCACTGATTTTAGTTCCTTGTATTTTCATTCTTTAAGTGCATGCTAGTCAACTCTCTTCCCTAACAACCTCCCTGAAATTGCTTCTATCCTCACCAACCGAGGCTTGCATGTCACTAAATTCCACAGCAAGTCATAGAAGATTCAGACTTCATCTTAATTATTCATAAAATTTGATGCAAATGGTCACTCCTCTTTGAAATATGTTATTTAGATTGTTCTGGAACCCAGATTCTCCTAGTGTTTCTCATTTTCTGCAGCATGCCACTCCTCTGCTCCAAATTTCTCTTCTCTCCAGCCTCCCAGGGATGTAGAACCTTGAAAGTCAACCCCTTGACTCTGCTCATGTTCCTTTCCCAGGTGAGCTTACTTGGTCTTGTGGATTTAGCTATCACTCTACTAACTCCAGTCTCAAAAATCTGCCTATTTATACTTCCATCTGTACTTTAGGTAGCACCTTAAAATTAGAACTGCTGATTATTTCCTTCAAGTTTGCATTGAATTAATTAATTAATTAATTAATTAATTAATACCAGGGATTAAACTCAGGGCCTTGCACTTACAAGGCAGGCACTTTTGCCACTGAGCTACCACTCTGGTCCCCGTAAACTTGCTCCTCTTTTGTTCCCACAGCTCCCACCAATTCATCACCCACTGCTATGTAATCACTACAATTTATAGCTCTCTCAACAGCTTCCTAGAATCTGACCTATTTCTCTTTTTTTTTGGTCACATTCACTGCTGCCACTCTGGTCCAAGTCTCACTTGGATTAATGTAGTAGCTTCCTTACTGTTCCCACTTCTGCATTTCCATCCCTGCACAGCATAGTTTCACCTCAACAACCAGAACAATCTGCTTATAATATAAATAATACTGTGTTGCTTTTATGCTCAAAATTCCCCCAAACACTATTTCATTCAGAAGCACACACAAATTTTACATTGACTTACAAGGCTTTGTGTGCATGCAGTTTTCTTTCTTTCCTTCCTTCCTTCCTTCCTTCCTTCCTTCCTTCCTTCCTTCCTTCCTTCCTTCCTTCCTTCCTTCCTTCCTCCCTCCCTCCCTCCCTTCCTTCCTTCTTTCTTCTCTCCCTCTCTCTCTCTTTCTTCTTTTTGTTTTGTACTAGGGATTAAACAGCACCCTGCAATTGCCAACAAAGCCCTATAAGACAGGACCTGCTGTTTGTTCTCTGACCTCGTGTCCTATCTGCCATCCCATTGTTCACTCCATGTGGGCATCATGGGCCCCTTGATAGGCCTTAGGCATGGTGGAGATGTTTGTTTCTCAGGACCTTTCATCTCATTCTTTCCTTCTGTAGGATTTCTCTCCATAGCTTCATTTGGTGTCATACTCCTTTCCATACAGTTTCTCTTGTGTCACTTGTTTGGGAAGGTTTTCCTTGACCACTCCTTTCCACTTGCTGTATCTGTTACAATCCTCATTCCCATTTATGAACTATTTTTCTCAATAGCATTGATGGCACTTACCATAATATTCTAGCTAGGTTAATGGTGAATCCTACATTCCTTGGTCCCTATATTCCTGCAGTTAAATAGGGCTAGGTTTATTACATGCTCTCTTAATTGCTTAATGATGGTGTTCCTATATGGTTAGTGGTTTTTATTCACCTGGGATTTGGGCACTCAGAGCTTGAACTCTGTGATTTCATAGTCTCTGTATCTGGCAAGGGAAGGTTAGTAAGCAGAGAAGGCTTAACAGGTCTTTCAAATGCTATCTTGAGTGTTGCACATATCACTTTTGCTCCCATTACATTGGTGAATTATTCACATGGATGCAGCTTCTTGCAAAAGAAGTTGCTGCCTGCTGGTGACAATACCACCCTGGAAAGTTGGTATGCTAGAGGCTGCCCCTGCCACACACATCCCATGTTTATCTATCTACTGGAAGTGGTCCTATATTAGAATATAAGCTCTGTGGAGAAAGAACTCATTTTATTTCCATCTCTATTATGAAGTTATGAAATTCATAAATTTCATGGTTTATGAAAGGTCCACAGTAATAGTTTAATTAAAATATTAGATTGTGCATTGAATAGTAGAACAACACAAACTTCTTATTTGTCAATTAAAGAAAGAAAGATAAGACTGGTAATTCCATACTTCCATAATTAACTCTTGTGGCTTTCTTGTAGAAGCATTCCATTTTTCTTAGGAACTGAAAAATTGGTGCAACTCCAAATAAAAGTAATAAATCTATTTACTGCTTCATTCATTATTATCTTTTTAATAATTTTTACATTCCTTATCCTAACACCTATAACCAAACTGCATGAAAAACTGCTATACCTATCTTACATTGAGATAACCATCCCCATATCTTTTTTCCTTAGTTTTATTCTGACCTCTACACTATTCTACTCCAACCATGAAGCCATTGCATCAAACTGAAATTGACTTACAATCCAAACTTTACACCTCATTCTTAACATTAAATTAGATTACTTTTCTATACTTTTTATGTCAGTAGCATGTTCCATCATAGAATTTTCCTTATGATATGTACACTCTGACCCATATATTGATTAATTTTTCAAATACCTATACAGATATGCCTGTGCAGTTGTTTGACACATTGCCAGCTATTCAGATATTTGGACTTATTGCACAATTGGCTAGTTGTGTTGACATAATCTTTGTACACTTAGATGCTTTTAATTGGTTACATTGCTTGTCTTTGGATCTTTGTTGTTTCTCTTGCTGTTGTTGTTGAAAGACCATAGAACAGAAGAGAGGAGTACAACCAGTGTGGGTTGAGGTTGAAAAGACATGTGTTGGATCATGAAGCTCATGCTTGTGTATACTTGTAGATCACAGGACTATGTCCAGATCACAAATTAAGCTAGCACCAAAGTGTTTGGCCACATTTCCATCGCTACAGCCATGTGAACAATATTGCACAACAGGAATTTCTCTATTGCCATCCTGGAGCTTTGTAGATAAGAAGCATTGAATCAGTCAGGACACAAAAAAGTAATTCTGTTTGATGTGACTGCACTGTGCACACACGCCCTATGTTTCTCCATGGGAAAGTTTTACTTTGTTCAGTGGACTGTGTGATAAAACTATGGATTGACTCCAAATTATTTCTTTGGCTTTTTCCTCTGCATGTTCTCTGACATTAGGCTAGGGCTGTCATGATGTGAATAACTTCAGCGAACTTTGGGATGAAGTAGTGTTGTGTGGAAAACTTTAGATCTGAGGCTTTCATATACTTTTTGCCACTGTGCTGTCATTTGAGATCAAACATTGAATTGGGTAGACTGTATTTTTATTTTAATTCATGTCTCATTCTTTAAAAAATTCATATTTGGTTCCTTTGAAATATGGCATGACTGTAAGTCAAACTGAGAGAGATAGCCTGTGTAGTTGTTTGACTTGTTGCCACCTATTCAGATATTTGGAACTATTACATAATTGGCTAGATATTAGTTATGTTGACATAATCTTTGCATACTTAGATGCTTTTAATTGGTTACATTGCTGGTCTTTGGATCATAAAAGCCAACTGTGAGATACAGTTCCAAATCGATTATGTAATGTGCATGATTAAGATCTGCATTCAATACTGGTTTTACAATCCTTTATTAAGCATTGGAAAGTACACTTATTATGTGAGTAGAAATCAGTGCAAAGGACTTAGGAACCAAAAACAATGAGTGTGAAGTTACAAGGATTCTGCGTAGATCATAGAGAAAGAGGAGAGAGAAAGAGAGAGCGAGAGAGAGAGCGAGCTTGACAAGTGCCTCATAGATTCCTCATGTATTTATCTAGTATTTTCAAGTTTTTATTTTTAATTAAAAATTATTTAGTTACAGGGTCTTGCTATGCAACTCAGACTTGCGGTGACCCTTCTGTCTCAGTCTTCCCACAACTGGATATACAGGCATGCACCACCATGATGGGCTTTGTTGGCCGGCATGGCATGGGTCCAACATATTTGTGTGTGTGTGTGTGTGTGTGTGTGTGTGTGTGTGTATTTCTCTCCTTCCTTCTTTGTTTCTTCCTTCTATCCCAGTTATTCTCTCCTTTTGAGTAGCTTCTTTCCCTTTCACAATATCTGTTGTACCTTTCAGATTTTATTTATTGTTTCAATTTCTTATATGAGGAAGAAAACATGTTTACACATATGGGTCTGATTTATTTCACTTATGAGTGTGGTTTCTTGTTGCATCCACTGACCCATGAAAGCCTAGAGTTTATCTTACTTTATAGCTAAATGGTACTCCATTTGTATAAAAAGCCACATCTTTTCCATCCATTCTTGAGTTGATTTGGATTGTTTCCAAGAGTCAGCTATAGCAAATTGAACTACTAAAAACATAGCTGCACATATATTGCTGTGGTCCGATCCTTTCAATTTTTCTGGAAAAATACCCATATGGGGAAATCTGAGTCAAAGAGGGCCTCTAATCTTACTTTTAAGGGAATTGCTGCACTAATTTCCAGAGTGATTGTATCAGTCTACACTTCCACCAACAGTAGAGAAATGTCCCTTCTTTCCCCACAGCCTTGCCAGCATTTGTTATTGGTTGATTTCTTGATGCTAGCTAGCCATTCTGTCTGGGGTGAGACAGACTCTCAGTGCTGTTTTAATTTGAATTTCTCAATGACCAATGATGTTGAGCATTTTTTTCATATATTTATTTTTCTTTTGTATTTCTTCATCTGAGAAGAGTGTATTCATCACAGATGCCCATGTTTGGATTGGGTCTTTGAATTTGTAACGTGATTTAAAAAAAATTCTTTATATATTCTAGATAGAAGTTCTTGGTCTGAGGGTGATGCAGATGACTCTGCTGAGGAGGGGGATCTACTGGATGATTACAAAAATGAAGGTCGGGCAGACGATCAACTGGAGTTGATCAAGGGTGATGAAAAAGAGGCTGAGGAAGGAGAGGATGACAGAGACAGTGCCAATGGCGAGGATGACTCTTAAGCACATAGTTTGGTTTAGAAGTCTTGTCCCATTATTTCTTTATCTAGGCGCTTGTCTAAGATCACAATTTCCCCAGATTCTCTACCCTAGTATCTTCAGCACACGCTCACTGTTCTCGCTGTGTCCTACCATGTTCGTAATTGTCCTGAGCCTGGTACCATTTTCACTTCTTTTGATGTGCCTAGTAGTTTTGTTAAGTTTTCTCCTGTAATTTTTGCTTTTTAATTTTGATACATCTTTATGACTTAACAATGAAAAGTTTGTATGGTTTTTATCAGCTCTCTCCACAATAATCTCTCATTATGCAGGCAGGATAGTTATTTCCATTTATACATGATTTCAGTAGTTGCTTTCCTAACTGCAAAGGCAATCTCATTTAGTGTAGCATCTGAAAGCAGCTTTGTTTGACTTAAGAGTTACATGTATCACCCCACATCAAGTACTTTGTGGGGCTGTTAAACACAAATATAATGATGTATTTTTGTGAATGAGAGGCATGTCAAATGCATCCTCTAGAAAAATCAGTGTAATAGTCTTTGTTTTCTAAAGTTGATACTTTGGGTTATTTTTTGTGAATGCCTAATGTTTGGGATCTTTTTTCTCAAAACAAACAAGTCCTTATTAAACCAGGAAAAAAAAAACAATGAGATCCCAGTTGTTAGCTCTTTTCTATACAATTTGGTTTTTGCTCATGAACACTCTGCCTGGCCCTATATCTTCATAATTTCTACCTGCTTTCTCTACCAGTAGATTTAGTGTTTCTGTCTTAACATTTAGATCTTTGATCCATTTTTATTTTAGTTCAGTGCATGGTGATGGACACAGGTCTAGTTTCAGTCTTTGCCATGTGGAAAACCAGTATTTTGAGCACCATATATTAAAGAGGGTATATTTCTTCCAGTGAATATGTCTGGCCTCTTTGTCAAAGATAAGGTGGGTGAGTATGTTTGTAGCTGTGTCTGTATCTTCTAATCTGTTGCATTGATTGACAGATCTGCTTCTTTTTCTAGTACCATGCTGATTTTATTACAGCAACTTTGTTGTATAACTTCAAATCAGGGATTGTGATACCTCCTGCTTTGTGTTTGTCACCCAGGATTGCTGTTGTTATTCTAGGTCTCTTTTGGTTCCAAATAATTTTTAGGAATGTTTTCTCTCAATCTGTGAGGTATACTAATGGTATTTTGGTTGGGACTGCTTTGAATCTGTTGAACAGCTCTGGGAGCATAGACATTTTCTTTTTTGTTTTTGGCAGAACTGGAGATTGAACTCAGGCCCTTGTGCTTGCCAAAGGAGTGCTTATTCTACTGAGCCATCTCCCTGTCCCCAACATTTTTTTTTTTGTATTTTAATGAAATGTCTACAGGGTGTCACTGCTAGATTAGAGTCCAAGTGATCCATCTGTTTACTGCCTCCCAAGAGGTGTGCATCACCACCATTTTGCATTGTTATCTTCCTAGTGGTTATTCATAGTACAAGAAGCACATAGGATATCCTGTCCAAACACTATTAGTGCAAATCTTTCTTCTCATAGAATCATGCAAAAGTACTGCATATTTATCTTAACTGTATATACAAATACAGAATGGTCCTTCCTTGTATCCCCCCTTTTTTGTTTAGTCTTGCAGATATGGGTATTCTATTGGCCTTCAATTATTATAGGTGCTTGAATTCAGTGAAACAATCCAACACAGTCCAATAGTCCACAATAGTAGTGGGTTATATGAATAAGTTGTTGACTAGAGCCATTAACAGTGCAGCATATTATTATGACTTTATTTTATATACCTCATTTTTATACTTTTTCACTGGATGGTTAATACCGAGATAAAGCAAGACATATATAACAAAAAATGTAACTTTTGTATTTGATGAGGTCAGTCAAGTCCCCTCAGGGTTTATCCTGTAACTCTGTACCACACTTTGTAGATCCTTCGTCAGTGTCAGCCATGTGGATGAGTCACAGCCATTGCTTGAACAGTTTGCTCTCTGTGAAAGCCTGAGAAAGTTTTTCTCCATGTAACTCTCCTTAGGCACACTAGAGATCACATTCCTCTGTGGCCCCACAATCTCCTTGATCAGAAAATTTGGGGCACTACTGAGTTCCATGATGTTACAGTACAGGTTCTCCTATGTCCTGAGTCTTCACTGACCTTGAAAGACTAGGGTCAAAATGTTGGCTCACCTTGCAGCCCTTCTGTTTCTCCAATTTTTGATCTGCCAACTTAGGTTGTTAACCATCCAGAAGAGAAGCTGATTATTACCCTGCAACACATGCAGTTCAGTTTACCCTAACTATGTGTCTAAATTCCTTTCAGTTGTTGTTATACCTTTCTATTTGTATTTCTTCTTTTGATTTCTTATACTAGTGAGACTATACAATATTTGCACTATACATATTTGCACATACAATATTTGTACTTATGAGTATATGTTCAAGTGGCATCCACTTAAATGTAAATGGTTCAAGTTTATCATTATTTACAGCTGAGTAACACTCCATTGCATAAAAATACCACATCTTTTTCAACTATTCCTCATGTGATTGCCATCTTGGTTGTTTTCAAGATTTGGCTGTCACAAATTGTGCTGCTAAAAACATAGATACACATATATCACTATGATATGATGTTTCTAGTTCCTCTGGGAAAATTCCCAGTAGGGGGATAGTTGCCTTGAATGGTATTTCCAGTTCTACATTTTTGAGACATCTCCACACTGATCTCCACAATGGTTATACCAGTCTACATTCCTACCAGCAGTGAAGAAGTGTTCCCTTTTCCCCACATTCTCTCCAACATTTGTTGTTGGTTGATTTCCTTATGATAGCCATTCTCTCTGGAGTGAGATGGTATTTCAGTGTTGTTTTAATTTGCATTTCATGGATGGCTAGTGATGTGGAGCATTTTTTCACATATTTATTCGCTTCATCCTCTGAGAAGTGTGTATTCATCTCTGATGCCCATTTCTGGATTGGGTCTTTAAATTTGAGGGCCCTAGTGTATCTTATAGTTCTAGAGAGCAGACTTTGTCTGAGTGCTTATTAGTTAAGATTTTTTCAAAATTTGTGAATGATCTTTTCACTTTGTTGATAATTTCTTTTGATGTGCAAAAACTTTTCAATAAGAGTTGGTCAGAGTTGTTAATTCTTTCAAGTGTTTCCCATGCGAATACATGTTTGTTCATGAACTCTTTGCCTACCTCCTACTTTCTCTTCCAGGAGATTGAGTGTTTTTGTTTTAATGTTTAGATCTTTAATCCATTTTGTTTTGGCTTAGTGCATGGTGAAAGACCTGTGTCAAGTTTTAGTTTTTGGCATGTAGGAAGTCAGTTTTTCCAGCACCATTTGTTAAAGGGGCTATCTTTCTTCCAGTAAGTGTATTTGGCCCCTTTGTCAAAGATCAGGTAGCTGAGTGTGTTCATAGAGGCCTCTGCATCTTTTAATCTATTCCATTGGTCCTCGGGTCTATTTCATTGACAATACCATGTTGATTTTATCACAGTAGCTTTGTAGTATACTTTCAAGTCAGGAATTGTGATGCCTCCTGCCTTGTCTTTGTTGGCCAGGATTGCCTTTGCTATTCTAGGTCTTTTATGGTTCCAAATAAGTTTTAGGAATGATTTGTCTAGGTTTGGGAGGTATGTTGGTGGCAGTTTGATAGGGATTGTGTTAAATCTGTACAACAATTTTGGGAGTATGGCCATCTTCACGATGTTGGTTCTTTCTATCCAGCAGTGGGGAATATTTTTTCCACTCTCTGAAATCCTCTACGATCTCTTTTCTTATGTTACTGTAATTTTCCATGAAAAGATCTTTGACTTCTTTGGTAAAGTGAATTCCAAGGGATTTCATTTTCCACGGTTTTATTGTAAAAGGTATTGTTTCTGTAGTTTCCCTTTCAGTGTGCTTTGTTATCTGTGTAGACAAAGGCTATTGACTGTTGAGTATTGACTTTGTATCCTACTATGTTACGCATTTGTGTATCAATTGTAGTAGCTTCTTGGTGGAGTTTTTTGGGTCTTCCAAGTAAAGTATCATGTCATCTGCAAATAGTGATGATTTAACTTCTTCTTTGCCTATTCTTATTCCTTTTGTTTCTTCCTCTTGTCTGATGGCTGTAGCTAATGATTCCAGAACTATATTGAATAGGAGGGGTGATAGAGGACATCCTTGTCTTGTATCATATCTATGAGTAAGTCATTTCAGTTGTTCCTTGTTTAGAATTATATTAGCTATTGTGTTGTCATAGGTGGTTTTTATCAAATTGAAGTACAGGCCTTCTATTCCAATTTTCTGTAGGACTTTGAACATGAATGAGTATTGGACTTTGTCAAAAGCTTTCTCTGCATCAATTGAGATGATCATGTGGTTTTTAGATATCAGTCTATTAATATAGTGTATTCCATTTATAGATTTTCGAATATTGAACCATCATTGGATCCCTGGGATGAATACTACCTGGTCATGGTGTATGATTTTCTTGATATGCTGTATTCTTTTTGCTAGAATTTTATTTAGAATTTTTGCATCTATGTTCATGCTTGGTCTGAAGTTTTCTTTTTTTAGTTGTGTCTTTTCTTGGTTTTGGAATCAGTATAATACTTGCCTCCAGAAATGATTTTGGGAGGACTGCTTCCTTTTCAATTTCATTGAAGAGTTTGAGGAATGTAGGGATTATATCTTCTATAAATTTCTTGTAGAATTCAGCTGTGAATCCATCAGAACTTGGACTTTTCTTTGTTGGCAGCGTTTTTATTATGTTTCTTATTTCATTGGCTGTTATTGGCTTATTGAGAATTGTTCTATCTTCTTGATTCAGTTTTGGTAATTTGTACCTTTTGAGGAATCTGTCCATTTCTTCTGTGTCTTCTGTTCTGTGAGTGTAAAGATTCTCGAAGTAGCTATTGATAATCTTCTGAATTTCCACTGAGTCTGTGTTAATTTCACCCTTTTTATTCCTTATTGCTTGTATTTGAATTTTTTCTTTCCTCTTTTTGATGAGGTTAGCTAAGGGATTATCAATTTTATTTAGTTTTTGAAAGAACCAGCTTTTTAATTTGTCAATTCTTTGAACTGTTTTCATCTCAATTGAATTAATTTCTGCTCTAATCTTTATGATTCCTTCCCATCTTTGGGCTCTGGGTTGGTTTGCTGTTCCTTTCCTGGATGTTGGGGGTATAGAATTAGGATATTGATTTGTTCCCGTTCTGTTTTCCTAATATGTGAGTTCATAGCTCTGACTTTCCCTCTGAGAACTGCTTTCATTGCATCCCATAAATTCCGATAAGTTGTGGTTGAATTTTCATTGAATTATACATATTGTTGGGTTTCTTTTTTAATTTCATCTGTGAACCATTGATTACTGAATAGGGATTTTGTTTAATTTTCATGTACTTAGTGGGTTTTTCTGGTTTTTTTTGTTGCTTTTTCCCAGTTTCATTGTCGTGTGGTCAGATAATATGCATGGGATAATTTTGGTTTTCTTGCATATACTTAAGCATGACCTATGTACTAGTATGTGTTCTATTTTAGAAAATAACCCACGTGCAGCTAAAAAAATGTGTATTTAGCTGTGGTTGGGTGGAACACTCTGTATATATCCATGAGGTCCATTTTTTCCAAGCTCTGGTTCAGTTCTTCTACTTTGCTAATTTTTTGTCTGGTTAACCTATCTTTTTGAGATCAGGGAGTCTTAACGTCGCCTGTTAAGACTGTGGTCTTGAATATTAGATTTTTTATGTCCATTAAGATTTATCTTATGCTGTTGAGTGCTCATGTGTTTGTTGCAAAGATATTTATGAGTGTTACCTCTTGCTCTTGATTTTTTCCCCTATTCAATATATAATTCCCTTCTTTATTTCGTTGATCCTTCTTGGTTTCAGATTGAGACTGTCTGAGAACAGAATTGCTACTCCTGCTTTTTTCTGAGGTGCTGGGGAATGTAGTATTGTTTTTCATCTTTTGACTTTAAGCCTATGAATGTCTTTTTGAGTTAAGTGTGCTTCTTATATACAGTATATTGTTGGGTTTTGTTTCCTAATCCACTGTGCCAGTCTATTTCTCTTAATTGGTGAATTAAGTCCATTTCCATTGATGGCTATCATTGAAATGTGTTGACTTATGATTGTCATGTTATTTTCCTGTTATTGGTTACTCCTTTTTGTCCTGTATTTATTTTTTTTTGCCCTATTTAGTGGGTTCCTTGTGTTCTCATTCATGGAGTTCTGGTCATTGCAGTCCCTCTCTAGAACATCTTTCAGGATCCTGTGTAGGGATGGCTTTGTCATCATGAAATGCTTTAGTTGTTCTTTGTTATGGAAGTATTTCACTTCTCCATCAAACTTGAAAGAGTTTTGCAGGGTATGGTAGTCTGGGCTGGAATTTGTTTTCATAGAGGACTTGAAGAAGTCTGCTCCATGCTCTCCTTGCCTTTATGGTTTGTGAAGAGAAGTCAGCTGTAATTCTGATGGGTTTTCCTTTGAATGTGATCTGCTTCTTTTCTCTAGCAGCTTTCAGTATATTATTCTTGTTTTGGATTTCTGGGTCTTGACTACTATATGTCTCGGTGTGTTTTTACTTGGGTTGAAGTTATTTGGAGTTTTGTATGCTTCAGTTACCTGAATGTGGATTATTTCCTTATATTTGGGAAGTTTTCTGTGATTACTTCTGCCCACATTCTTTTTATATCATTTGTATTGACTCCTTATTTCTCATTGATGCCTATTCGTCTCAGATTTTTCATCTTGGCATTGTCTTGCAGGTGATGGATTATTTTTTCCTTCATCCTCATTGTTTTAAAGAGATCTTTTCTCACCTTTTTACTAGCTGCACCAGTGTCTTCAAGATCTGAAACTCTGTCTTTGCTTTCACTCAAATGTTTTTGTACACTTGT